>JALLPB010000067.1:0-26392 GCA_036939975.1 Cyclostephanos tholiformis | reverse complement strand
CTGACCCCGCCGCGAACTGAGGATGGGGCAGGGAAGACCTATAGACAGCCTGGCCATGACCATTCCATTTGGAATTAGCAGCCAGGTTACATGGCGAGGCTCGATGACTCCACTGTCATGCAAGGGGGAGGGGATGGTAAGTGGCTATCGACGGGATCAAAGGGTGTGTTCTTTAGATAGTCTTAATTCTAGTAAGCAAGTGCTTAGGTGGGGGGGGGGCACGTGGCGAGTACGGTGAGTCTCGATAGACTCGGGTAGCCAAACGACCCCCTCTAGCTGGAAGCCCAGTCAACACACACACACAGCCAAGAGACATATGCGGTCTTTGCTGACCTAGTGAAAGCATATGACACATACAATCACAAACTAATCATTGAAGTCCTTGAAAGGTATGGTGCACCTCCCAAATTCAGAGATAGCATCAGAGGACTTTACACCAACCTGAAAGTCACGGTGAAAATAGGAAATGAAAAGTGTGAAATCAATCAAGAAGTGGGAGTGCAACAGGGAGATAATGACTCATTGGTAATTTTCATATTTCAAATGTCTGCCTTTGCTGAAATACTTAAAATTGAATGGTCAAACTCAGACATTTACGAGGCTGACTTCACAAACACAACAGACATGCAAAATGGGCAACTCACCGATCTCACCAAAAGCACAACCTGAGAAATCATCCACCAAATTCAGTACATTGAAGATGGAGCTTTAATCTTCAACCACTGAGAAAATGCCAAAAAGGGACTGGAGATGATACACTGAATATTTAGATTGGTCAGCCTTGAGATGTACATTGGACAAGGAGAACAATTATCAAAAAAGAAAGCAATGTTAATACCATAAGCTGATTCCTATACTCACACACCACCACTTCAAATACTCCCCACCAGTCAACAACACCACAGATGACAATGAAATCAGATTAGACAAACCCACAAAAACCCCCAAGAAAGAAAATATTGACCATGAGGAGCCAGAAAGAGAGAAAAGCTTTACAAAATCAAAGTAGCTGACGGTTTTGTGGACTTTGTAAGCCCTTCAAATATCTTGGCTCCTGCATCTACTTCGAGGACCTAACCAACAACTTTTATATCAATCACCAAATATCAACAGCCACCCCACCCCCTAAATCAATTATTAATGGCATGGACAGAAACCCCAAGATCACAAGAAGGAGTACTAACCACCAACAAAAAAGCCATCATATGATCCCTCCACACCCTACTCTCCAATGAAGTGACGGAAGGCCACATGGTCAAGAAGAAATCAACTGGTGAGTCTGAGATAAAACATGCAATGAACAAAGACAGAAAATGCAACCTGTGGCTAAAAGTTGCACAAGACAAAGTTTTATGGCAATGCAAATCAACAAACTGAAATTTCAAGGACCGATGTCCCCCTCCTGACCCAAACAGACCAAGACATCCACAAAATGATTGCAAACCACTGCCACAACCACAGCCAGAGGAACCCAACAAAAGAAACAATATTTGAGAAGAGAGAAGAAGGAATCATCCACCCCCTACCCTGCTCCAAAGGAGTAGGACAAAACCAAAGAGATTTGCTACTTGCACTTGGCCTGTCAATGAATGCAAGCAAAAGAAAGATCAAAACCAAGTTTAGAAGGTGCTAATTTATCATCCAGACAAATTATCACCTTCACTTGGCACTCGGCATCACACCCCAACAAGCAACTGCCCATTTCCAAGTGCTCAACAATGCACACAATTACTTCTGTGAATGTGGTTACTAGTGATCTTCAAAGAATGGAGCACTCTTAATGCTTACACCACCATCAGCATACAGAACCGCACCAAGCAAGCAACCCCACCCCTACTCAGGAACATGCCCCCGAGAACACCCAAAAGACCCCCACAACAAACCATCAACCTCATCAAAATGCCACTCACTCATACAAACAGCATGGCACACCACCCCATCCCAAACCAGGGACCAAACATGCCAAAGAAGCAAGGAGAAAATTCATGTGAGCCCTTAACATGAACACAATTGAACATAAAATTTGCCCAGCACCCCTCAACATGCTTTTTCTTTTGGCCAAAGGCAACGACATAATCTCCCCTCAACCCCCCAAACTAGCCGAGATGAGACTCCTCAAAACAGAAAGCACTATAAGTCATAAATGATTCTACCATACCATTGCCAGTAGAGAAAGCATTGACTAACTTGAATGGCAACAACTGAGCAAATGTATCCATATGATTCAGAGCAGAGCCAACCACTGAATGAATAAGACAATTGATAGGCATCTCTGGCACAATAACATGCTGCCAAATCTCATGTTATAATCCGGTGGCCAATGGCCACTCCTTGGGAGCATACCCCAACCAAAGAACCACAGGCACTCCCCCCCAATCACCTGACATCCACATCAACTGAAGATAATTGCTTGCAAAAAAGAAATAAGCACAATACATTCAATGAAGCCGCTCTCCACATCACATAAACACCTTTCCATGAAAATATTTTGCCTTAAAATGCAACTCCCCCAAGCATCAGGGAAACATACCCCACAAATCAAAAAGAACCTCATCAACACCAATGCAAAATCCATCATGCAAGGGGGTAAGCCACCCACCACCTCCGGTGAAGCCCTAACCCCAACTACCCACTTTAATAAATCAGATACGACCTCAGTCACCCCCCCTAGAAAGTCATTCATTGACTGAGCTATGGGAAGGTCCAGCAACAAAAAGATGCAACAAAACATCCACCAATCCCCTGCACCCAACATAACTGCGTGATTATCCCTGTAGTGCCTAACCAAAAACTTATCACCGAGAGGATATTCATATGCACCCCCACTTATATTCATATGGTGATAATCAAAGGGATTGAGACTGTATAATTTCCCACAATACGAATACTTACAATACTCATGAACCCAACCATTATTGTGCGAAGGGCCAGTCCTTGGCCAATTACCCTCATTTGGAATAACATGTATTGAATTACGTGTCGCATTCAAGATCTCAATAAGATCCTCTATAAATGGGTCGGGGACTTGGGATTCCAATGCCTCTCAGCAGCAATCCTTCCCCAAGCAGCATTATGATAATGAGGCTGATTGGAATCATTGTTATCTTCTCCATCAGAAGAATTCATCTTGCTATCCTATGCACTTAGAAAACTTACATCCAAATAACTCAAGTTCAAGTCATCCACACAAAAACTACATAGAACCAGTACCAAACACTTGTCCGCCCACAAGAAAAAGATCAAAAAGTCAAAGAGGCAAAAAAACTTCTCATTCGCCCCCCCCCCACACTCTACAAAAAAATCACATAAACACACCCACCAATGAGAAAAAGATCAAAATTCAAAAGAAGCAAAGAACTTCTCATTCACTCTCTTAATTCCATGAGACAAGCAAGCCTCACGTACAAAAAGAAAATGATCACTGAGGATGCATTAAGAACACTACTTGGAACAGAAAAGACCATCTTGCATCCCAAACACACATCTGCAATGACTCCCACTGAAAGTTCACAGGCCTGAGTGATGCATACAGATAAAATAGGGGGCACTAAGAAAGGCTAAGAGGCTCTCAAGGCAATAGCAATCTTTACTTACCTTACCTTCGGACCTTACCTACTAAAGCCTTAGTAACAATATTTTGCTGGTATAGGCTCACCAACATGCATACAACGGTTTTATGTACAAAAAGTGTACCCACCCTATGGTGATGAAACCCACTTGATTCACTTTTGGGTCTCTCCTTCAAGTTGTTTGTGGTCAAAACATTGGGGGACTGTCTATTTTCTTTGTTTTTCTCTCTGGTTGTGCTCTCTGTTTGCTCGCAAATCTCAGGATCTGTGAGCAAACAAAGAGCAAGCAAAACTTGTGCTCCCATGCGTGGGAACTCATAAAAATGACAACTATATGGCCACTCCCTCTGCCATCACCCACCATCAGCCATGTCACTCCCAAATGTCCCTCCCTCCTCCCCCATTCGATGTAGTTGACCGCCTCTATCTTCTGCCACCATCGCCCTTGCCAACTCCGCCCCCCACCGCCAACAACCCCCTAACCCCTCATGCAGTAGATTTGTTGCCATTGCCTGTCATCCCCCACAATTGCCTTATCCTGTCCACTGCCATTGTCACCATGGACATCATTGTCACTCCATTTTGATTGCCATCTTTTGTCACCACTGCCTATCATTGCCACCACCGCCGCTTGGCCACAGCAACCAGAGTCACCACTGCCATCACCTCTTGTCCACCATTTTTGCCTTCTCTCTTCTGCCACAGCCTTCCCCTCTCATCTGCAGCTGCCATCATCAGTTCAGCCACGCTCCCTCCACCTACCTCAACTTAGTTGGTTGTTACATGAATAATCACCAATCATCATCACCGCCGAGGTTGCCATCATCATTGAGGATGTACTCGATCTCACCCCACTCCAAAGCCACCCCGCTGCAACTGTGGGAGCTTGCTTGACACAGGGGTATGCGATGCTTGCAGCCTGTAAGCAGGTGTCACCCTGGATTCCATCCCATTGTGGATGATGATGTGTTGTCCCAAGATGGAGCACCCTTTTTTCAGCTTCGAAGTTTTTGTACATCCTGTACTCTCTCAGAATCTGGCTCACAGTACCAAATTTTGATGGGGCCCCAGCAACCAGGAAAGAATGTCACATCTCGCTCAAAAGGAAGAGTCTGACTGAGCAAATGAATAAAGAGCATAAAATCTCAAATTTGCATTGTAATGCCTCTCTATTATTCTTGAGTTTTTTGTGTTGTTAGATTCTGTTTTTTCTCATATGTTTCTACTTGAAATTTGGTGGTGCTACACTTCACTCCCCCATTAGGGGGTTCATATCATCTAGTGTGGGCAAATACAAAATCTGTAGGTACGAGCTACATTTATAACATGTACATAAAAATTTGTATGGATGTCATGCCACCACCCCCATAAGACTCATACAAGAATGGATATTCAGTCTCCAGGTACAAATCTGTACTTTGGGTACGGATTCATACCGGCTTCGATGGTCGCTGTGGTTGGCAGAACACAACAGCCAACAAGAAAAGGGGTGATGTCCGCTTGCAAATTGTCTTGCAGACCGCAGGGATATTGATTTTTGTCATGATCCTCAGCACCGGTGGAGATATTGTTGTTTGTGCACCGGTGCTGGGGCCTGTCATGGTCGTGAGCACAACCCACAACTCGGGGTTGTGGGTTGTGGCATAATACCCTATGTAGGAATATGTGGGGGTTAAATTTTTGTGGAATGGGATTGCAGAGAAGTCGGAGCTCAAACTCTTCCGGATGGCCTTCACAGAGGGGTTCATTTTGAGCCCTCATCTGACAATGCAGGAGTTCTACAAATGGCTTGGATGCCACTTCTTTATGGCATGTTTCCAGGGGATCAACAATCGAGAGGACTGGTGGTTGCAGCAGCCTGTCAGCATGTTTGAGGGCACCCCCTTCAGGCTCAATGGGTACATGACAAGAAATCACTTCCTTGACATAACCTCCCACATCCGTTTCACCAACAAGGACATGCCAACCATTGCATCCAATGGCTTCGTGGATCGGTTCCATGAAGTCTGCCAGATGTTGGATGCATTCAATGATCATTACGATCAGAACTACGTTGCATCATGGCTGAGCTGCCTCAATGAATCAATGAGCTCATGGCTGAGCAAGTTCTGTCCGGGATATATGTGTGTTCCCTGCAAGCCACACCCATTTGGAAATGAATACCACACAATCGCAGATGGGGATCAGGGAAAGCTGATCTTGTTTCGTATCAAGCTTGTCGAGGGGAAGGATCGACCAAAGAAGGTGGGGATGGGTCATGGGCACTCCCATCCAAGTTTGATTGTCTCCAGAAGACGACGAAGATGATGCTGGAGATGACAAAGCCACTGTATGGCATGGGGAAGGTTGTGGTGGCGGACAGTGGCTTCTGCATCCATGATGGGGTGGTGGCTTGCCACAACAAGGGGGGTCACGTGCAAGCATATGTCGTAAAGAAGCGTGGTTAGTGGCCAAAGGGGGTTCTGGGCAATCACATCGACAATCATCTTCATGAGGCTCCACTCAGATGGTACCGAACACTCGTCCACCCACGAGAAAAAGATCAAAAATTCAAAGAACAAAAAAAATTCTCATTCACCAACAAGAAAGAGATCAAAATTCAAAAGAAACAAAGAACTTCTCATTCACTCTTAATTCCATGAGACTGGCATAGATAGCTTCACCTACAAAAAAGAAAATAATCACCGAAGGAGGCTCAGAACAGAAAATACCATGTTGCATCCAAGACCCAGATCGGCTGATGCATACACAGATAAAATAATAATAGAAGGCGCTAAGACGAAGCTCTCGTGGCAATAGCGATCTAAACTTACCTTACACCTTAGCTTACCTTACCTACACTACACTAAGGCCGTAGTAACGATATTTTTTGCTGTAGTATGGGGTCACCAACATGCTTACAACGGTTTTATGTACTATAAAAATTGTACCCACCTATGGTGGGAACCGATACCTACTGGTTAGGGAGAAGAAACCCCATAAAAAATTGAAGGTCTCTTTTATCGCGCTGATCCGAGGGCTTGTAATTGTGCCCGAACCTCCATCCCAAAAATATACGAGGAGCGGCCACATCCATTCATAATCAGCTATCAAGATGAGGGGATGTTCCCACCCTCGAGGTGGGCATCGGCGCGATGGCCTCGATCCGCTCGACGTGGGAGGAGGTCGACCATCACGAGCGGACCGCAGCGTCTACCCCCTGTCTCCCCCAGCCGACCACCATTCGACGAGGAAGGCGGACTCTCCATTATTATTATCGGATTCATCATACGACCATCACTATCCTCCTCCTAAGACGAGGTCAAGTGTCAGGTCGGAGGGTCGATCTACCGCGATGACTGCCATCTCCGACTCCAACAAGAAGCAACAACATCAACAGCATCATCAACAACATAAAATCCGAGACAAGTTTGATGGTCATGACCGGCGGGGTGGATCATTATTATTGGATAATGGCCGTAGAGGACGATCCCAGTCCTCTCGGTCCCCATCAACGACGACAAGGGGTAGGAGAAGTGGGATTGTGGGGAGATCCAGTAGCAGGGGGGACTCTCGTTGTCGTCATCCCCCTATCAATAAAGAAGAAGGCGGACTACGATGTCGTTCTTCTTCTCGAACAAGGAGGAATGTCGACATTCGACATCGACGGCGGTCCGTATCATGTCCGCGAGGGTTCATAGAAAAAGAAAGAAGAGGTTCGCCAACGAGACTGAATGATCGACAGCGGTCCAAGTCTCGTCCCAGGTCTCGTCCTCGTCGTCGTCGATCTGATCCTCTTTTTCAAGAAGAGTTCGTTGGGTTGACACGTAGCTCACTCGAAGAAAACCTCACCCACTTGCGTGGTATTAGGAGAAAAAATGATAATTCGATGAGGATGAGCCGCAGCAATGACACTATCACTTCATCTTCACCATCCAATGGCAGCGGCTCGCAACAGCATCATCGTCATCAGGAGCACCGGCAGCACCAGGAGCACTGGCAGCACCACGAGCAACAGGATCGGCAGCAACATCAAATCAATCTGGTTATCGACGAACATGGACACGGTCAATTTCATATCAAGACTTCATCGCTGTCGTCGTCGTCGTCGTCGTCGTCGTCGTCGATGTCCTCTCATCTGACGTTCAAAGTCCAAATCGACGAACCCTCCCAACGCTTCATGATCCACTCCTCCATGGGAAGGCTCGACAAGATACGCGAGCTTCATCCCGGGATGAACATACTTCGCACCCTGAGCAGATGGAATGAGTTGCAGAAGAGGCCCCGTCGGCTACACATCGGCGAAACCGATGATACCATCGATTCCACCGCCATCATCCGCGGGGGGGCGTTGGGCATTGCGGAGGAACAAACCACAAATTCCCGTGGCCGGACCATCAAGGCGGATATGGTCACGATGACGTTGATGGGGGGGTATGCCCATAAAGCGTGGGAGAACGATATCTTGTTCCAGATGGAGTTGGAGAGGTTTGTCGAGGACGCTCTACAGTTCCATTTGTGTTTGAGTGGTGGTGGTGGTGGCGGCAGCGGCGGTGTTGATGGCGGCAAGGAATCTTGTCAGGCTGTTGGCGAGGCTGTTGGTGGTGGTGGAGGAGTAGGCGAGAGCGACGCGGCCGTACGCAAGGGAGGTGGCACTAGTTTGTTAGGAAGGGTCCTAAAAAGGTGATGGAAGTTGACGATAGCAAACTTTGTCCGATTGGGTCGGAAGATGCAGATCAGGTGCTCTAGAGATAAGTATGTGGAAGTAGATTTTAGAAGTTCCCCAAGAGGTAGAGAGAGAGGAGTAGATAAAAGAGAATTGTCTTGATACTCCCGTTCTGATTATTCTGTTAGCACAATTCAACATAAAACGTTCACCATAACCGACTTGTTAGTTAGAACCGTCCCGACATCGTAGACCAATTTGATCATGAGATTTTTCATAAATTTCGACACCTAGGTTTCTTCGGTCGATCTCCCTCTCTCTCTCTTGCGATTTGTGATTCGTACATTTCATCCAAGGGCAGCTTTTCGTTTTTTATTCGCGCGAGAAACCGCTTCAAAATCTTTGACTTGTGCATCGTCGTCCTCCCCATCGTCCTCTTTCGCGCCACGGGCGCGGTCCGAAGCGGCGGCGGCGTTTGCGTCGGCGTCGGCGACGGCACCATCCGTGGCCATCCCCCTTTCGATCGAATGCGCGAGCATGTTCAATGCCCCCTTCCTCCGTTCGAGCACGGACAGCCGTCGCAGCGACTCGACCATCAACCCCCTCGCGTAACAGAGCGGATTGATCCCGAACGTTGGCTGTCCGATGTCGAGTAGATCGAGGAGGTCGAGGGGTATGGGATATTCCTCCCCCAACGACGTTCGGAACGCCTCCTCCGTCGACGACGATGTCGATGTCCCCCCCCCCCCCCCCCCCCGCCATCGGCGGTGCCGTTCACGTGCCGTTCCACGCCGCGCACCCCGAGGGCGATTTTTCTTATCGACGCGATCAATTCCGCGGAGGTCTCGGCGTGAACTTTCATTGTATCGTCCCCCCCCCCCCCCCCGCCACCGCCCCCCCCACCGCCCTCCACCTCNGAAAAAAAAAAACCCCCCCCCCCCCCCCCCCCCCCCTCGTTTCCGGCCAATTTTGCAATATCTCGGACGTCGATTGGAGACGATTCAGGAGTATGCGCAGACGATCGAGGAGATATTCACCATCGACGGTTGAGGAATTATGGCCATCGACGACGACGTCGACGTCGACGTCGTTGTTGTTCGCGGCGATGGAGGATTGCCGTTTTCGTGACGAACTTCTAGAAGCATTCATGGCAAGTGTCCTATATTATTATGATGTATGTTTTGTGCGGTATGGTAATGATGTGTGTTGTCCCGTTCTTCGGCGGGGCGCCCTCAAAATATATATTCATTGCCCCGCGCCCCGCCCTTTAACCCAAGTAAAGAGAGAACAACAACACAAAACACGGCCTGGCAGCTGCTCTCCTCTTCTATGATGGCCCCAACTGTCAAAAAGAGAGAGAATTAAAAAAAAAAATGTTAGATGAGGAGAAAATGCGTCCTTTGCCGCACACGACGTCCACAGCCGCGGCGGGACAACGACGATCCCTTCGTCGCATCGATAGCATAAGTCGATCGTCGTCGCCGTCGTCGTCATCCGTCATACTCGCCGTCGTCTCGTTCCTGGCCTGCTCGTCGACCTCGCTTTCGTTTCCCACGACGACCCATCCTCGTGTGAGGCCCCGGACGACGATGCCATCGATGATGACATCGCGACGTCACCCGCTCCATCGGCGCCGGGCGGTGACGTCGTATTCGCCATCGCCATCGTCATCGTCATCGTCGTCCACGGCACTGCGCCACTTCTTCGATAGATTCCTGCAACCGTACGGGATGTGCGGCGATCGCACGCGCGACGATAACTACGACGACAACGACGACGACGACGACGACGGGGAGCTCCTCGATGCCCTCCTGCCCCGACTGCCGACGAGGGAGGAAAGGTCCAGGACGTTCGAGGGATTCCAGCGAGCGCGCCTCGGGGAGCAGCTGCGCCTGTCGAGGATGGAACGACGATCCCCGAGGGGGGGACGGGGGGGGGACGTCGATGGCGGGGATGGTTCGGTCGGCGGGGACGATGACGATGTCGATGGTAATGAACAGCATCTTGACGATGTGCTTAGTTCGTCGGGACACGAATTTCACGACGATGACGACGAAACCGACGACGACGACGCTCCGTTCCAACGTTCGCATCACGAGGAGGGTTCGTTGCATCCTCCAATGAATAACGGGGGGGAATTATTGCGGGTACAAGTAGATCGAGCGGCCACGAGCCACCCTCGTGAGGATGGTGGGGTCGGAATTCGAAATTGCCACGGCGAAGATTCCTTCGACAGGGACGAGGCATTCCAACGTGCTCTGCTGGGGGAGAGGTTGAGAATCAGGAGACTGCAACTACAGCGTCGATCGGTCGAGGACGGTTCCGACATCGTCGTCGGGGGGGAGACGTTGGGATGCAATCGCGAACATTTGATGGAGCGCAAGGCGCCGCGGTCGGTGACGATGGTCAAGGAAGATCGAGATGAGAATGATGTCCAGGATGTGGCCGATTCGGACATGCCCGAGTCGAATAATCAACACGCGTCGAGCATTGGCATCGCAATATCATCCGCGAACGATGATGGACACGACAATGGCGACGCCATTTTCCCGAGAAAACTCTCGGCCAATCGAACCGTGGAAAACGGGTCGTCGGTACAATCTACAGAACTCGACGATGAGATTGAAATGCTACGCCATATGGTCACGGTGGCGACAAAACCTTCTTCCTCGTCCAGTCTTGGCAGTGTCATCAGTACGAATAATACATCTTCCTCTATGCAAAGCTTCCTATCCACGACATATCTCCCTCTCCCCCCGAGGGAAGATGCATCGTATATGTCTCTCGTGCTGTCTCCCGTGGCGCACTTGCTAACATCTTTGTTTCTACTGGGGGCGGCGGGATTCTACGCAGCGATGGCTGTCGTGGATGTGATTTGCAATGACGACGAAGCCGAATGCGGCACTCGGGCATGTTCGAGACTAACGTCATCCGTTTTTAGGAGTTGTTGGGGCTATATATTCCTCAAGGGAGGAGAATGGAACGACGGGCCAGATTTGAGGAGCGTTGCCCGACGGACGACGCGCGCATTACGAATATCCACAATTGCCTCGTATCTATTCGCCAAATGCATATTACTTCGTTCGTTTCGACATTCAAAATACGCGCACGAGTCGATAGACGCTGTTACCGGGTCGCTCAGGTATTTACTGTATGCGATAAGATCAACAAATGTCATGTTGACGAGGGTCATAGCTGCCATGAGACGATCGTCTGAGTATGTAGTTCGATGGATCGGCATCCACATTCATTCGGTAAGAGCTTCATACTATAACGATGAAAAAGAGGCCGCGGCTGTTAGTTCCTTGCGATCATTGAGACGTAGCTTGAACCCTTTCCATGTGATATCCAACATCAAAACCGCGAATTTGCAACCTTTTAACGAACAACGCACCATGGAGGACGAATGGAAACACTTGCGATTAGACGAACTCTACAGCAAAAAGTTACGGCTGTTGAACC
The DNA here is from genome assembly GCA_036939975.1 of Cyclostephanos tholiformis. Classification (NCBI taxonomy): domain Eukaryota; phylum Bacillariophyta; class Thalassiosirophyceae; order Thalassiosirales; family Thalassiosiraceae; genus Cyclostephanos; species Cyclostephanos tholiformis. Next base: position 14,716 of record JALLPB010000067.1, on the reverse strand, counting down.
TCGACAGAGTGGCCTTCGAGCGTGAGAGGCAACAACTCCACGAGGCTCGGGAACTGCTGGAAATTGAGAAATTGAAGTTGCTTTTCGAGGGCGTGAATGTCTTGGCCTGGTATGCGGCTGTGGGAGAGCTTGCTGAAAGGGAATCGTACAAAGCGGGGGAGAAACGAAACGATCACAAACGGTACTTTTGGCGTAGAAGAGAAGTCCGTGACAAGCGACATGAATGAACTAATGAGATTTTTGAGTTGAAGTGTCAGCGAGGAAATAATAGAAATATGTTCTAAATGTAAATATTGTTGTTATTCATTATCTTCGCTTCTGTCTGTTCTTGTACTTCATGTTGAACGATATCGTACCTTTAAGAAGCTACTAAACCTCGTACGTGAAACCAATCCTCATTTTTCCTATCCTGTTGAAGAGTTCTCTAAATCTCTTTGACTTGCCTGTTTTACTGCCGTTGCTTGACGCACGTGTCAAACTGTTCGTTCGTGTCAGGTCTTGTAAATTGTCAATTTGGTCTGACCACGACACGCAATTTTTCATTTCATCCTCACACATCTGCACCCGTTTCTTCGGTTTTCTTGCAGTCTCAGCCGTGGAGTGTTTCACATCGTTTATCTCAGCGGTATGCCGCCGCTTCTTCGGTTTCACTGCAATTTTTTGCGGCACTGACATCAAGAGTCGTTCATGATGACGATCTGGTGACATGAACATCCCATCAATACTTAAGAAGTCATCAAGCTTGTCAACTTTGTGCGGTGCTTTGGTATACTGTTGCTTACGAAGAACGCCGTGATCAGCTTGTTCGTCGTCCATCGGTGACTCGCGTTCTTTTGTTGTTTTCGTGTCCGACGTGCCATTGTTCAACCCATTAAGTGCCATTGCAAATGCTCGGGTGAAAATACCCGCCACTTCCCGATCAGTATTGTTATTATTACTTGAAGGCGGGTGATCTGCATTGTTGTTATAACACGAGGGGATATTGGCACACCTTTGTGCAGCCATAGTTGGCGATGCTGACTGTCGCACAGTATGAGATGGAGCCACATCATATCTTAATGGGAGAACAGTCTTCATTCTCCCCGGGGGATCATCACCGCATGAATCAGCGCAGCTGAGCATAGCGTTGCTCGTTCCCATACACACTTTTGCCCCGCAGAGTGCGAATGATTCCATGAGATGGCTGATCGTGCCAGCTTCGCTCTTGACTACATTGGGGCCAGCAGTGGATGAAGGAACTATATTGGGGCCATCAGTGTATGAAGGAAGGACAAAATCGTCCCTGATGGCTTGTTGGGTGGGACTATTCGTGGGCGAAAAAATTGGCGCGATGTATCTATCATTGCTTGTTTGTGTTGCAGTCTCCTTCAATGATTGAAAAGAAGATAACTCTCTTATGCCAGACGATGCATTTCGTATGATTGGAAAATTAAGTTCATTCTCATTCATTTGTGTTTGTATTCCACTGTTTATGGCTCCTCGAAACTTTGCTGCAACGGTTTTGGGAATAAAATCAGTATTATCCTCATACATGGAGTTACCGTCGGATGTCAAGTTGTTGCTCAATATGTTATGATTGTCCAAGATTGTGATAGTGTTTCCGTTATCAATTTCCTCTATATCAGGAGTGCAGTCGTCGTATTTGAAAGGATGCTCCGATTTGCGATTGTCGGCACGCGCCGCCGTCATTCCATGTCTCATGCTTTTCGCAAGCTCTTCCCCTTCCTTCTCAGCCTTGGATCGTGCTCGATTAAACAGTGTCCGACCTGGATTTCTGACCAGTGAGGCGGTGCGTTTTAGAACTCCTGCCTTTTGCACGAATGCCTCCCGGTCAGTAGTGATTGAAGATTCGACTGAAATATATTCGGCTCTGCTAAGTGTCGATTTCATGGACGCAGAGAAACTATCACTGTACGACTCTTCTTCGTGTCGTTGGACTGGGTTTGTCTCTACTTGCTCGTCTCTCACGTCATCGTCTACATCTACAAGATATTCGTCCTCTTCTTCATCCCTTTCTTCCTCAATAAGCTTGGACTTCTTTCCCAACATTGACGACTTTTTAGTAATCGTCTTCTTAGAGTCTTTGGAATTCTTTCCCAGCAGTGTCGACCTTTTAGAAGGCGTCGTATCGGATTTTCCCATCTTTTTGGCACGTGGTTTGCCAGGAGGGATCATGTTGAGGTTTATTTTCTTGTCGTATTTCGTGTCCAGTTTCATGGGATTTTTCTCCTTGATGTTATCGCCCTCCCCAAGAAGCTTAGCACTGCCCAGACTAGATACCTCTGGCGACGCTTCGGATTCCTCTAAAGAGTCGTCAATTGCATCACTCTCTTTTTCATCCTCGCTATTATCAGCTACATACTTTGGCTTAGTATTGACTACAGCCTGAACTAAAACTTGCGCCTCTGGTGACAGTAGAGGCAACTGAGTCTCTATATCTTCTTTCGACACTGGTGAAAATACCGACGACGGTTGCGCAGGCTGTAGCTTGGTGTCAACTAACAATTTCTCCGATCCCTTTTGTAATTCTTTTTTCTTCGGGATGATATTGTCCGCGTTGTTGCTGATGTAACCATTGACACCATCGGCTTGGGAACCGGTAGATTTATTTTTCTCTTGGGGAAGCTGGAGAACAATCTCGGCCTCGGTGATGAGACTGTCTTTGGAAAGATCTGATTTCGTTGATAACAAAGGATGTGATAATGCAACGGATTTTGCATCGCTGTCTTTCGTCAATCGGGCCAATTCATTTGGCGATTCAGTTTCCTTCGGGATTAGATTGTTTGCTTGGCTACTGATGGTTCCGTTGACACCATCGGCTTGGGAGTCGATGGAACTTTCGTTATCTTTCGGTGATTCTGTTTTCTTTGGGATTAGATTGTTTGCCTTGCTATTGGTGGCACCGTTGACACCATTAGCTTTGGAGTCGAAGGAGTTTTTGTTATCTTCAGGACAATCAAGTTTAATTCTCGACGAGGAAGTCTTGCGTATGAGCTCTGGTTCGGTAATGATACTTGACTTGGAAACATCTGATGTTGTGGACATTGATCTTTTGAATTCCTCAGTCGCAAGGAGAGAAGCTTTATTCTTTGTGGAGACTGAACTGCTTGAAAATGTATTCTTGGTGACAGTTGTCGAGATCGACTTATTATCATCTTTTGGTGTTCTGTTACTGCCATTATTGACAGATAACGCAGCAACAAGTTGAGCCAAGGCGGCAGGAGTACTAGCACCCGCATTCGCTTTCTTTTCCATCATAGATCGATGATGTTTATCATCTCGTTTGCGTTGTGCTACGGCCTTTTTAGTATTCTCAATTTGATCGGTTGAATCGGAAACGACACTGTTCGATACAGAGTCGTTGCTAGTTTTGTGTTGGGAACGCATCATGATGTTGTGCTTTGATTCGACTGGACGTCGCGCCACCATTTCCGGAGTTATGACACGTTGTTTACGAAGGTGAGTTGGTGGTGGTGGTGGCCGTGGTGGCCGCACGTGTGACTGCTGTTGTGCTTGAAGAGCCTTCTGCATTTCCTCTTGGTGACGTGCTAGTCTCGATGCCATAATATAATTTTGTACCTTAGTCAGTGCCGACTTATTCGTAGTAGGCGCTGCAGGATCTCCACGCTGCTGCAGCAGCTGCTGGGCGTTATCAGCATCATGTTTTTCGAAACGTCGGTCAACGCTTGGCGGTAGTGGTATGATCGCATGAGTATTCCCGCCGACGCAACCACGGCCACCTGTTGCCATGGAGGTGGCGTGCTGATTCATCATGGCCATTGTGTGCTTCTCGGCATTGGCCGCCCTCGTTATGACGGCATCATCTCCTCGCGGGACATCGCGATATGTGCCCGAACTCTGTGTTACAAATCGAACCATCGGTGTCAATATTGTTTAGATGTGGATATCACCCTCGTCCTTTCCAAGTAAGAGCTCGGCAGGAATATTTTATTTGGTTGATTCGAAGGAAGGAAAGTTATCGTAGTCGCCTTCTTTTCTTTTAAAAACGAGAAGGCTTTCCTTTTGGCGAGTTGAATACCTGTGTACTATATGCCATAAGTACTTAGGAGAACGTTGAGAGTTTTGTTTTTCTGAGAGAGAAAATCCTGGGTTCCATACTCGGAAAACAACAACATTCTCACTCAACGATACGTACGATACAACATCATCATCACATCATAATAAAATATTATATTATTATAATTGTATCACACCTCAATTATTAATTATTTCTTTTCTGGAATCATACTACTACTCCGTGTCTTTTAGTACGACCTCTTTCGAAAGTATCCACATTCAAATAGGGATGAAACTATGGGCGTCAAAAGTCTTGATCCAGTCATGTTATCACGCTGTATCGACGACCCTGTGATGATGCAAGGGCACCGTAATAATTCCGTGGAATTAGGATGGGATCCCATCCTATACGCACGTTCGGGCGGGAAGGGGCCGCCACTGAACCGAGAGGGATTCATCGGCGTCGTCGCCAGAGGGAATGGCAATCCTCCGGGTATCTTGAGAGCGAGGATACATACGCCAAAGAATCGCAGCACTTACGGCAGCGGAGGCATGGATGACTCATCACTTGAAACAGTTGGCATCTATGATAGAGGGAGCGATTCACCTCTCAATGATAAACCCACCCAGAGGCGCGTGACATGGGATGCCGGAATCAGTGACAGAAAAGGCTGCTCCGTATACGGAACGGACGGCATATTCAAGGATACTATCAACACAATCTCAAAAATGAAGTTATTGTCTAAGTTAGATAGTGGCGCAAACTGGTTATACGGGGGATTGGAGGGGTTGGGTATGAAATGCTCTCGCAAATTCACACCATGCGCCGATCACGTTTGCGGTCGTGAAGCAGTAATTGACGTAGTAGAGGAGAATGATCTCTTGGATTGCGATGATTGCGAGCAAAGGTTGATGATGCATGAGGAGGTGGATCAACCGATCGAGAATAATTTCGCCTATCGCGACGACTTCTTCGGGACATCACGAGATGCTATCATGAAAGAATTCAATTTCGATACATTTTCGAGGAGTAAATTTTCGAAGAGTAAAATCGAAACTGGTACGGGGGAAATCATCGGCGTAACGTCAACCAGGCAAGCTCCATCAAGTTCCATCATGCGCAACTATCAACGATCACGTCGTCGATTTTTTCCGAGCGAGTCTCCGAGGAGCGCTGCCGCAGTCGTCCAATATAGGGTGAAACAGCTTTCACTCAGTCCAACTGCCCGGGCTCAGCCTGGTGAAAGGCTCAGCAGAGGTCAAAGGCATTCTCAGCATTATGCCAGTAAACCTATAAGGTCGACGCTAGCACCAATTGATGATAGCATGCGCAAGAACAGAACCAAAATCAGTCGTTGCATCATCAGTGGGCTGAAAATGCCAATCAAGCTCATATCCAACAGTATCACGAGCAACCAAAAAATCCTCATTAATAAGCGAATCTTGACGACTTCAACTGATTATCAGTACAAACGCGGTGAGTAAGAAGTACTCTCTCTATATATCTTGGCAGGCACTAGCACGGAGTTTATTGTACAGCAAGTCATGAAAATATAACAGTTAATGTAAATAATAGTATCCCATAATCCCATAAATATATGCACCCAAGTTATAAATACAAGAACAGTTTCTATTGCACTGCTATCTCGAGTCGAGCTTCTGCAATATGACATCTTGCTGTCCCAACAGCCCCCCTCTTTCTGTATTTTTTTTCAAAGGAACTCGGCATAATGGTGTAGCAGAGTCAAATAGCATTTGCTGGGATGAAATTTGGATTTGAGAGTGACTACTGTTACCTGAATCGTGTGAGATCACAATCTATTTAAATGAGTTTAACCTAAATCTTTGTCTGCTCTTCATCATTCTCTTGGATGATGCCGAGCTCATCGATAGCGCCTAAAATGTCGCTCTGAGGACGATGGACCAGGGGTGACTCTTGCTCCCTCCATACCCCACTCTCGATATTCCCAACTTTTTCATCATTACCGGACAGGGGGCACATGCTACCTTGATCATCATCAGAGGGCGAGCGGATTTTAGAAGTTCGTATTTCCTTGATATCGCTGACCACCTTGCTAGGGTATGCAAGGGCATACAACAAATCCAAATGCTGAGGAGAATTCTGCGACAGTGATCCGAGGGGTGGCATGTTCTCCATTATATTCTCGCGGCTTCTACGGGGCAATGTCCTCACGACCTCACCATTGCTATCTTGAATTCGGACATCGTCTTCATTACTACCCACGGAATGATCATCATTCTCTCCGGTAGTGGCATATCCATTGTTTCCAGACATGCCAAGACCGGCCCTCCTCGACACTGCCCTGAGCAAGCGCCGGTTCCACTTATTCACGACCTTCATGGAAATCATGCTTCTCCCCAAACGGAACTGGACTGATTGACTTGGGCTCAATTCCACCGGACGTCTAAGGTACAAATAGCTTCCATTGGACGATCCCGCGTCAGTGAACAGAAATTCTCCGTTCTTGAAACGAATCGTAGCGTGCCGCGCGCTGACAGTGCGGTAATCCAAGATCATGTCGCTCTCGGAACTCCGACCGAGAAGGAGAGGGCGCGTTCCGTTTCTGCCGTCTGGTTTGAGTAGGGTGCTGAAACTCAGCTGAAATCTCGTGTTGAAGAGGCGCTGGGCCATTTCATGTTTGGTGGCCACCAATAGGGAGACGTAAGGCGGCTCGAGGGAGGATTTGAACAATTTCACCATCCGACCATCCTTGAGCTTGAAATCGCTCCTGAACGTAGTCTTGCAGACGCTGCAGGTAGCGTCGACGCTACTTAGGAAGCAAACCTGGTTATCCGCCTCGGCCGTGTGCCACTTGCGAAGGCAATTAACGTGGACATAGCGAGTGTCGCCCTTGCACTTACAGGGGGTGATCATTGGATTTGTGGGCGTGTCCTCCTCGTCGAAGCACATGTAGCAGGTGGGAACGTCGTGGCTGAGGGTGGATGGATGGCGGGGAACAGCCCCCTCACGGGAAGAGTCGTCATCGGAATTTTCTGGAATGGGTTAAAAAACGATGTGAATGTGTGTCAATAAAAAAATCAAGGATGTGAAAGGGTGGTTTTTCGTTCCTTCCAGTTGAGAATCGCGACCAACCCCAGTGCCCATAGAGCATGCCCGGTAAAGAAAAATACGAACCCCGCACCTCTTCACCCAAATTGCCCGAGAAGTTGGTTATGGCGATGCATCGAACGACACATAACGGACGAGAACTCCCAACACATGAAAAAAAAAACAATAATAATGATATTAAAATAATTTTCTCACCGCCATCCGTGTCCGCGAGGTCGAATCCCCCACTGTTATTCGTGGTATCCTTCATGATCTTTTGTATTTTCTCCTCGCTTAGAACGCGATTCTCCTTCCCGTCGTGCGTTTCAATGACCACGACGCCCACGCTCCCGACCCTGAGGAAGTCTCCCACCTGCAATCCGTGACACGCGGGGGGGTGCTTCCTATCCCCGAGTAGACGACACGTCCCGGAGTGTCGACTGAACGCCTCGGGGGCGGGCACGACCCAGAAGCTCTTGCCGTGGGTGGTCACGAGGAGCTGACAGGCGCGCGTGTCGGATAACTCGTACCGCTGTAGTTTCCGTCCCACGTGCATGGCGTATTCGGTCCCGAGGTCGATGGCGTTCATCCCTCCCACGCCCTGGGATCGATTGTGTCGATTCGTCCCCTGGATGATGACGCCCTCAGGCTTGACGTGGAATTGGGTGAATTTCTTCTTCTGCGGATGAGCCGCGGCGCTGTTGTTGTTGTTGCAGGGGTAGACACGCACCTCCACCTGCGTGTCGAGGCGGGAGTTGATTTCCGCGGCGGGATTGAGGCACTTTACGGGAAGCTGGTGATGGCGATGAAGGGGGGATACGACGTTGCTCGGGTGGGTGGAGGGGGAGTTGACGAAGCCCAGGAAGTCGTGCGCTCCGGGATGCGGGGGCTTGTTGGTCACGCCGTTGCCGTTGCCACCGTTCGCGACGGGAATGTGGGGTCTATCACCCCCGCCACCTCGGTGGAATGGCGATCCGTCGGAAGAAGCCGTCGATCCCCGCGGGAGGACGGCGGGCGCGAGAGGGTGCGAGTAGGTCGCGCCATCCATTATCTCCTCTCGCGAGGAGGGGGCGGGGGGGAGGACGGCTGTGCCTGAATGACCGGGAATTGTTGCTCGCGGGGGGAGAATGGCGTGGCCCGACGACGATGTCGTTTCGGTTGCGGTGCCGCTCGGAGGTTGGGAGGATTGAGGCAAGCCAGAACCCGACGACTGATCCGATGAGGTGGGCATGGGTGACATGATAAATATTATTATTATATTATTTGCGTGTGGGGGTCTTGCCCTTTTTATCGAAGTCGCATAATAATATTTTTTTGTTTTCTCCCTCCATGCCATAGATAGAGTGGTGTAGGTACCATACTCATCTCTACACATTTTCTACCATATCGTAGTACCGCATACGATACTTATCCAATAGTACTACCAGGTATTAATAATTGAGGCCAGCCTTTCGCCGTTTTTCCTGTCACATGTCTGTTTATTTTTTTCAGGATCGAGAATCCGGACTCCCGCTTTGCGATAAAAAAAATCGAGAAAGAAATGTGATAATTCCAGAGTAGTACAAAATAATTGGCTACGATAGGTCACAAGAATTATTTCGCAAGGGTCTTGGCGGGCCGAGCGAGCGAGTCCAAGGTGAGATGAATGAGGGCGGGCGGGCGCGGGCCGGCGGCGGGGTCCAATCTCACCTCGTATGGTACCATTCACACGCACACATAAGCCCTCTGACATGGGAAATTCATATCGTACTCTCTCTATGATTTTTTGGTTGGTAAGTAACCGTCACGTCTTTCAAGCAGGGCATCGCAAAAGCACTTGATAAAAATGATAATAACATGATACAGTATGTCGCCTTCTCATCGTACCTCCATCGAGCTCTACCGCGATCTTCTGCGACTTATCGCGCACGTCGCTCCAGGATCGTCTCCTAAATCTATCGCCCTCCGTACGATGGTCCGGTCCGAATTCGAGAGGTCGCGGAGTCTCCTCCAACTCCCATCGCCCGCAGATCGACAAATCAAGATCGAGGCCATGAAGGCAAATGCCATCAGGGCGCTGAGCAACTTCATGTTGTATGAGGGAGGGGTACAGGACAGAAATAAGGGGGGGAAACTGGGAGCCGCGATGGATGACTATCACACGAGGAACGTGCGGGGGATGCGGGGTGCTTCTGCGACAAGTGATTACGGTGGCGGCGGCGATGGCGGAAAAAAGTGAAAGTATTCAAGAAAAGGAAGTGCGCGTCATCATCTTCGATGTTGGGAGTAGAATACATCCAGTGTCGGGCGAGAGAAGAGGCCATTCTTCTGTCAAACATGCTGGAACTGTGGGCAACAATTTTTCCAATTACCTCGGTGCCTTAAGATGTGCAACACCATTTGATCGTTGCCGCTGGGCACCTTCCATGAATCAACATCATGCGAGGGGCCAAATAATTCAAAAGACTCCCACCCTTGTATTACGGCCTCACAAGATGCCACCAGAATAAGAGGCCATTCGTTTCATGCTGAAAAATTCATTATGGTTGATTTTCTATGACAATTCATTTTTACAACCATGAGGGTGGTAATTTGATCTGTGACTTGGCAATCAGAGGACTGCTAACAGAATATAATTGGGTCTTAAGGCATTGGGAAGTAGGTAATTGTACTATGCTGCACCCAAGAAATAAATGATAGTTAGACCTTAACACCGATGTTTTGAAATGCACTAAACAGTTTTTGGTTATAGCCCCTTCAGTCAGATGAAATCCATGGATGGCATCGACAATGTTCTACATGGGTAGTGCTGTCATCATTGTCATCTACAATCGACCCCGTTGCTCCCTTCCAGCATGCATTCAAATCAGAACCCGAAAGGTTATCTTTTTATTTATTCCATCTTCGCACAGCAACAATAATAATATGATGTATCTACTAACATTTTTTTCATTTTTTGACTGAGGGTGAGGAGACATGAGAAGATGGCGAGATCCTCCAAGAGACAGATAGTAAGATTCATTGTCGCAGCACAGAAGGGGGCGGACTGACGGATTGATGGCTCATAACCTGTTTTTAATTTGAGGTCCACAACAACTGCTGCATGTTCTACGCAAATATCCCCGTACAATCATATTAATTCCTAAGTGAAATTTGGTGAAAGATTTGCTGTCCCAAATGAAGAAACAACGCAAGTGAAAAACGAGGAGACGCTAAGAAGGGAAGAAGAAGGTCCCATCCGTGACAATGCACAGGATGGAAACGGATCACCCCATGGCAAGCTCAAGCAGATCACTCATGTCCCCCACCGCCGATCTCCCCACTAGAGGGAATAGCAAGGAGGCCTCAATCACTGGATTTGTGCTGAAGCTAAACAACATGGTCAACGGGGCGCCTGATGATATCGTATCAGTGAGTGGTTGAAATTGTTCTTTGGTAGCTAGAGCGACCATTACCTACCAAATTAAGGTGATGTGTTGGTGGTCATTGTGAAGTTTCCTAGAGATTCCCGGCCCAACCATGAGGAGTTCATCGATATGGCGCAATAATTATTGCCCACACCTTACACCATATTTACCTGGCGGCCAACCATCGTCATTTCTTGTGTTCCTCGGGGCTCCTTGTGTGCCTCCAGAGCCATATTCCTTCAACGCACATGAATTATTCTTGATCCTCGATGAATTCATTCTCGGATGGTATTTAATATATTTTTCGCAACTCGTTCTGACTTATCGAATTCATTCTTCTTACTTTAATTTATCGACCTAATTTTTCCTTTCATCACTTACATCAACCAAATATTTTTCTGTGATGTACTCCTATGTTGTATCAACCACAAGTGGCTGCCATCTGGGGAAGCCTTTCGTATTTCTGATCTCTCTCGTCTCGAGTCTGAAACCCTTCCTCAGTATTTTCGCCACAACCGGTTCCAAAGCTTAGTCCGGCAGCTAAATTTTTACAACTTCAGGAAGATCAACCGCGAACGCATGTTCTGGGTATATCACCACCCCCTATTTCACAGAGATCGACCCGAAGAAATGCACAAGCTCAGGAGGAGAACATGTCCAGGATATGACGGCAGGAAGAATCGCCAGGATGATAAAGACTTGTCCTCATCGTCTCCTCTTGATTCGTCTGCCAATTATACATGGTCGAATGGTGACGGAATGAGCGAGAGCCAGGAGAGCTACGAAGCCGATGGGTTGGTAGGATCACCTGCGGCTGGTATTGAAGTGAGTCGATCTCCTTCGCCGTCAAATTCGCCCATGGATCATGCACCCGCTGGAAGAGGATCTTTCTCCGCATACAAGTCAGTCATCTCGGAGGAAGAAAGAAGTCCCAGTGATACGAAGAACCCGTGCCTACGCCTGTCTTCACTTGCTCCGTCATTCTCTGTTAATGTTGAAGCGGATAGTCAGAAGAACTTCTACCCTATTGACTCTGATGCCGAAATGAGTGAATACTGTCTTCCAGGACGGTCTTCATTGACACATCAAGCTGATCCGTTGTTGGCCGAAGAAGACGATGACCTCGATCAACTCAATCATAATCTACGTGGTTCTCAGGACAAAGACTTCCCCGTGAACAAGAAGTCAAGGAAGGTGAAGCAGTTATTGTCTGAAAACGAAGATGACTTTCCTAGCTTCACGCAGCATTTTACTCGAACGAAGGTTTCGAAGGAGGAACTTCGAGAACGCCAGGATCACATTCAAACTGTCGCTGAAATATCCCGCCACCTGAATGGAATTGCCGCGGGCATGTCTGAGAGTAACTCTCGTAATCGCGGGAAGGGGCGAGGGCGCCTGGGAACAGCTCTTGGACAGGCAATTCGAAATACTAACGTCTCTCCCGTCTTTGGCTTTGACAAGCCTCACGATCACTATTATGGGGCCGGCAAGTGTGATTTGCTCACCTACGATTGTGGAGATGGCTTTGTCATCGATGAAGACAACACAGGATGCAACGAAACGATTCACATTGCCCCACGCGTGACCTTTTTAGAAGCAAAAAACCCACCTGTTGTCACAACCCCTCCTTCACTGTGTCCTTCTGTGAATCAAACTCTCACTCAAGCCTGTCTGGAAGGCAAACTTGTCGGCAGCACAAGCACTTTTGACCGTACTCTCGCCGCGGCAATCATCTCATTCTGCCTCTCAACGCACCCCCAAGACCCCGATCTTGCGACGAAAATTGCCGACCATATGAAGAAGAGGCCCATGCTAGCTCAAGAGTTCGAAATGTATCGTAAGGCAATGTCCCCAGGAGTTTGCGTTTGGGGAGTAATTACTGCATCTGAAGATCTAAAACGTGACTGGAAAGTGTTTTCTATGAATTTCATCAATCACGTCGGTCACAAGCATGCTCAGTTGACAGTGGAAGAAAACGAGGCCATAGCCTCGTGTTATTCTTGCTGGTTCAAAGAAATGTAGTTCAATTTTTTGTTTGGAGAGACAACATGTGTCTCTCTTTCTACTGGTCTAAGGTGATCAATTCATGTCCGAATTAAATCTGGGTACAGTGTGCAGGTCCACGCTGGGCCATAGCAATACCAAATGACTTCTTAATTAATCTTCTCAATTTTTCTTCAACTTGAAATGAAATCTTATGGGGTCACAATATGGCTCCTACGGAGCCTGTTTCAATGTACTTAACTTTTTCTGAATCGACCTCAAAAATTTTAAGGAGGTGGTTGTTAAATTTAACAGCCCGAGGCTGATGTCATCAAGCATAGCCACTCAGTCTTGCTCAGCTTGTCGTGACGTCTTTCGCAGCCTTTTCAAGTCGAACGTACGTGACATTTGCAAAGAATCGACAGAGGATGCTGTTATGTTAGCATGACAGTGCGTCTGTATGTAATCCTTTACAGTCCCGAGAGACGAGCAGTCAGAAAAGGCAGAGTCAGAAAAGGCAGAGGGAATCAGAATAGATTTGCGTCAAAAACATGATTTTCATCGTAAACATAATTAATACATTTTATTTCATGACTTGTTTTAGAGAGATGCACACGGTGAATTAGATTGTCCCCAAAACAATATATGCTTTGACAATTTTGTTACGAGTCAGACCCCCTCCCCCTCTACCCTCCTATTTAACTGAGGACATGAATTATCTAATCCACGAGCTTCTTCCAGCCACCTAGCTCTATAGGGTTCTCCCCCACAATGTTCATAGTGCGATTGACTGCCGGGTTCTTCGCCTCCGGATTCGTTAGCTTCACCACCTGAAACAGAGTCGCGAAGAAGCCCAATCCCGACAACCACATTATGAGGCCAGTCGTAGAATCGATGTGCTGGGCGTCGAAATCCAATGTTACCTCCGGCGCGACGCTGTCGTCCCAAATCGCGTCGTATTGCTCAACCAATTTCTCCGTCGGGGGGGGGATGCGTGCGAAGGGAGCCATGGGCGGGCGACCTCCACCGAGGAACACGGCAGATGACGAATATTTCTGGCTCGATAAAGCAGACCCTGTCGACCGGATGGATGGGGTGAGAGACCTTGCGGCCACGCGTGCTACAGCAGCAGCCTTCATGTTGGTTGCGTGAGTGTGGTTTCTCTGCGCGTATGATGTAAACAAAAATCGTTGATAGGAGGACTACCTACGTAGCTTAGATACTTAAAAAAGGGGGAAATCAGCGGGCGGCGGGATGAAACTACCGCAGAAGCTGGGGCCATAAGAAACATTTCCTCTTTCTTTCTTAGATAGTTAGCTCTTAGTGGCTCCCCATCTTGTTTCTCTCGATCTGCTACGTTTAGGCCTTAGTACAAGGCCACAGACATTCTTGCATTGAGGAGAGCTTTCCGGCGATCCCCTACATGCCCTGGTTGGGGCTGGGTGCGCTTTATGGCGCACCCCTCCTCTTCCAGCACACATCGAACAAAAAAGTGAGTGCACACAACTCACACAAACTGCCCCACCATGGAGGCCTCCTCTCGCAGTCACTGGCAGTGCAGCACTTGCACTTATGCCAAAAATAAGCGCCCAGCATTGCCCGTTCTGGCCTCCATTGCCATTGCTCCAAAGCCAAGCAAGCTGTTAAGGAAGACAGTGGCAACAAAGAAGAAGCCTCCCCCCTAAGATCCTCCTCCTCCCCCCATGCATCCATCCGGCATGGTTATCGATATTGTTGGGACAGACAGGAGTGATCAAGGATGCTCTTGTGAGGAGCATCCTGATGGCTGTGGCGCGGTGGTTCTCACCAACAATGTCATCATCCGCCAAAAGGAGCAATCCTTGTTGAGGACTTCTTTTTGGGCAAGGGTAAGATGCATGGCATTAACCGATGCCATGTTGGCTTCCTCCCCAAGGCATACGTCCCACATGCAAAGCTGTGGGACAGCATCTTGTGCCAGGTGGTGTTTGTTGGTGCAGGGGATGACCCCTCTTTGATCGTTTGCTACAAGTGTCACCACTATTGTTGGTGCTCCCATGCAGTGTTAAGGTATTTGATGACAAGTATGAAGCAATGATGGGTTAATAATTAAGTAATAATATAAAATATGCAACCCCCCCTGCAGTACCCAGCCGTATGGATGCGTAGACACAGAAAAGCAGTCACGCACACGACTGAATGTCCTGCACGCTGATGCAGCCCACGTGCACAAAGAAGGCATAGAGGTGATCAGCTAGCCCATAATTAGTTAGTACTTTGT
>JALLPB010000066.1:0-43553 GCA_036939975.1 Cyclostephanos tholiformis | reverse complement strand
TTTATATTTTGCCATCCGGCTAAAGACGTTGGTGAACGATAACAACAATAGGAAAAAATCGAAAGCGAGGCCTATCGCATTGGACCCGAGGAGCAGAAGGCCATTGACGACTACAACCTCGAGGGGATTTGGAGCCGTCGTCTGCGCGGTGGCGTCCTAGAATACGAGATCAAGAAGAAGAACGTACGCGAGAAGGATAACATTTACGTCAGCAAGGACGAGCTCCTCGCCATGGGGTTCAAGCACCTTTTGCGTCAGACTGACGAGAAGATCGCTAGCAAGGAGGCCGGCCTCGACCTTCGCCTTTGCACGACGACGGAGATACAGAAGCACCTCGACGACTTCGGACTCGTGCAGGAATTTGGCACATACGGCAAGATACGCGGCCTGAGCGGTGGTCAGAAGGTCAAACTGGTATTGGCCGCGGCGATGTGGAACTGTGAGTATATTTTTATGATTGGACATTCGTTCGTCCCACACTTTGCCCTTACGGTGAATTCTCACTTATCTTTTGCACATCTCTTGACGCGTGGTCTCATTTTTCGGATCAATTCCTCTCGTGCACCACGCCCCCCACAGGCCCGCATCTTTTGGTGCTGGACGAACCCACGAATTACCTCGATCGTGAGGCGCTGGGCGCGCTCTCCGCTGCATTGAACGAATGGGGTGGCGCAGTGCTCATGATTTCTCACAACAAGGAATTCTATGGCAGCGTGTGCAGCGAGGAGTGGATCGTTGCCGACGGCAAGGTCTCCGTGAAGGGTGATTCGGGAGAGCGCGAGATGAAGGCCCTCGCCAAGAAGAAGGAGGCCAAGAAGGAGGAGAGTGGGGACACGAAGCTTGAGAAGGCGGGGGGGAACACAAACGCTGACGGGGACAAGTACAAGGTGCGTCCGTGCTTGCGTGTGGTATCGTATCGTAGTGGATGAGAGAGACCTATTTTTCGTTTCTCTCGCGTCCCCCTGTTCGCCTCGTGTGTATCTCCTTCTCACCCGAACGGAATCTCTCATCCCCATCTCCCCCCACCCCAAAGGACGCCACCACTAACTTCTGGGGTCAGACCGTCAGCAAGAAGGAGGCGCGGCAGTATGACAAGGCGAAGAAGAAGGGGGACGTCCCGCTGATGAGGAAGATTTTGCAAATCCCTATGGGTAAAGTTATGCCTGGACAAGAGGAACTTGGTGACGGTAAGACTATTCCTAATAATTGAAAGTCTAACATAAGGTAGAGATAAATATTGGTAATATCTAAAATGACACCCCTACTGTTCATCCTGCCTGCGCTATGTACAAATTTGAAGACGGTGCAAAACTGAAGAAAAAAATAATAAATCATTGATTCCATCATCTAGTGTCAATCATCTTATCACAAAACTGACGTGGAATGAATTTACAAAAAAAAATACTCCACTGACACCTAGAATGTAGTGGATTCTAATCAGCGGTGATCGGAACGCCACCATTTCTGCTCTTGCTTTCGCCACTTTTTACCTTGGTGCTGTGCCCAACAGCCTTCCTCATCAATCGACCTAGATCCGCGAACAATGCGAATAAGTTGGATGCTCGCGGACGAACCGAAATCTAGCAGCCCAGAAGAAAATGATTAAATCTGCAACTCACCTACAGCCCTGAGCTGTTCCCACACCCCCTCGGCTGTAGCTGAACCATCGAGGTTAACGATTGGAACGTGCTCCTCACGAAGAAAATCGAGCGTTAATTGATGGTATTTGTGATACGTTCGTATTCGCTCGAGCGCGGTGTGGATGTTGTCATCTGCTCGACCTCCGGTTTTGCCGCGTGCCAATATTCGTTCAATGAGGACGGTGTCGTGACAATCCACGTGTAGAGCCAGCTCGGGCTTTCCGCACATCGCAACTAGATCTCGGGCATTTTCCGCAGATCGGGGGAATCCATCGAGAAGGATGCGCTTGCCGGGGTAGTCTTTCATTTTCTTCTGCATCAACGCGACCATGATTGCCGACGACACCAGACCCCCGCTCTTCATTATCGACTCTACCTGCTTACCCAGGAGAGTCCCAGCTTCTACCTCCTCCCTCAACATGTTACCACTCGATAAATGCACTACCCCGCACTCCTTTACCAAGCGATCGCTTAACACGCCTTTGCCCGACCCAGGCCCTAAATTCGAATCGTCGAACGAACCATATATCATTTACCAACCGGTCGCGAAATGTAGATGACACAAACAAGAGACTGCCGAAATGCCCCGACTCACCTCCCACCACAAGAATTATCCTCGCGGGACTTCCTTGCAAGAAGAGATCGCTGTGCTCGACGAATTCTGATAAGCAAATATTTCAAGGTATTTTTTTTTTTTTCGTAAGTTTACTCAGGACGACTCAAACAGCGTGTCATACTCGTCAGCTCACCTAGCTTATTGATTAGTCCATTATTATCCTGATCCACCACCCTGAACAAGTTCCTAACGTAATAATCCTTCGGGTCGTGTCCGATGCCGTTTAGCAGCGCCTTGACATCCTCCCAATCGAGAGACCTCTCGCCATCCCTCGTCTTCGCGTATTGCTCGAACAGATCGAACAATGCCTCGCGCTCGATCGATGCGGCATTCTCCTTCCCGTACTTGGCCCCGCGCGACTGCAAGTATTTCACGCAATCGACGTGTCCGTCGAATTGCGCATCGTCCAGGGGCCTCCCCCCCCATCGATCGACCGCGTTAACGTCGGCACCGTTATCGCATAGGAATTCGACGACCCTGATGTGACCGTTCCCGGCCGCGAGGTGCAACGCCGTCCTCATGTCGTAATCCCCCCCGTTCACGCTAACGTTGCCAAGGCGCATTAACGTCGTTACCTCCTCGAGGTCACCCTCGCTCGCCGCCGATATGAAATTCGTCGCCTGTGACGAGCTACCGAACGCGCCACCCACGCTCCGTAGGTACTCGACGCAATCGAGGTGTCGATGTCTATGGGCATCGTCGAGTGGACTGCCGCCCCACCGATCGCTCCGATTGATCCGAGCGCCGCCCTCGACGAGGAATTGGCATATGGACAGATGGCCCTCGGACGCCGCGATGTGCAAGGGGGCTGATATATATTTTTTGATTTTTATTTTTAAGCGAAAAGAAGGATGAAATGGAGGGGGCGGGGCGGTATATTTAAGTAGTGTGTGGGGGGGGGAGGTGTGGGGGGGGGGGGAGGAAGGAGGTAAAATGAGGGATCCCATCGAAAAATATAAAGAAAAAAAATAATAAAATGATTGTCCCTCAAACGCCCCGGCGGGGCGCATTCGCGACAAGAAAAGAAAGGAAAGAAAAATCACTCACTCCTGCGATCGTAGTCGCGAAAATTGACAATCTTACTCCCCCGCGCACCGACGACCCTCGTAACCTCCACGAGATTACCCAGCGCGATCTGATGGAGGAAACGACAACCGTCGGCGAAGTCGTCCGCGTCGAGGTCGATGTGCTTCGTGCACAGATCGTCGAGGTCGCCACCTCCACCGCCGCCGCCGCTGACATCATCATCGAGGAATACCGCCCCCTCGGCGGGATGGAAGGGCAGTCGCTGCGGCATCGGCCGTCCGAGCGCTCGATGCGGCGGTGGGGTCGACGACGACGACGCACGACGGACGAGACCGCGGGGGACGGACGAGATCGTACGCTTGGCGAGCATCGACCTGGCTAGCATCGACCTGGAGATCATCGACCTGGAGATCATCGACCTGGTCGCGGGAGAGGATAATAACATCGTGCACCTGCGCGCGATGGCGGCACTTCTCCACCGAATTTTCAGAAGAGGAGGAGAGGTATGGTAGCGTGCGTATCGTATATAGATGTAGGAACTGGTATGTATTTATCAGTGTTGGATTTTTTTTGGTGGGGGGCAGGCGGGGGTAGGAGAGGCACCGCCCTCGCCCCCTCCCTGGCCCCCGCATCCTCGGATCGGAGATAGTTGAGTTTTGACTCTAGCTAGAGGTATCTCTCCCGCCGTCCGCGTCCAAGCGCGCCACCTCGGCCGTCGTTCGTCGGTCCGGTCGCATGCCTGCCTCTCACGAACGAATAAAACGCCAATGAGGTTATTCGACTGTCATTGTCACTATCACCTGGGACCCGGTGGCATCGAACCGCTATTACGAACCGCGATGCTTACCGAGATGGCGGTCGACCACCTCCCCCCCCGCGAGGATCGACATCGTCGTGCCGATTTGTCGATGTCGTATCCGTCGAGTTCCGACGACGTGGGCGCGGCGCCGTCGTTCTCGTTCGCGGGAGCGGCGCTAATGTCGACCCATCCGAGGGATTATCCGATCGTTACATCGATGGCGACGACGACGTCGGGTTCGTGCTCGAATTTCGACGGGAAGGTGCTGGTGCCGTGCTACGGCATCCATCCGTGGTTTTTGCACGAGGTATTGCCGGACCCCGACGACGACGACGACGACGACGACGACGACGACGTCGGATGGATCGTCGATTTGAAACGATGGCTAATCGATCGTCCGGACGCGATCGTTGGGGAAATCGGTCTGGACGGCATGCGATGGAGGGAGGTGATCGAGGAGGAGGATGGCGGGGGGACGGCCACGATTCGAAATTATAGGAAGCGCATACTCTCGTGTCCGATGAACGTCCAGAGATACGCGTTCGAGCGTCAGCTGCTGCTGGCGACGGAGATGCGACGACCGGTTAGCATACACGTGGTGGGGGCTTGGGGCGAGCTGCTCGATTCCTTAACTAGCGTCAGGGATGAGATGACACGGAGGCATCGCCACGCGATGGATATCGACGATGTTCGGGGGATGGAGGACGACGACAGGAGGAGAGATGGCGAACAATCCATCGTGCCCATGTCGAACGAGGGACGACGCAGGACGAAGGCCAAACGTCGATGGAGGGGTCGATATCTCCTTCCGCCCAAAATTTACTTCCACTCGTTTTCTGGCAAGGCGGGGATGATACCGTCGCTCCTTGCGGCGTGCGAAAGGGGCAACGTCCGGAGGGGGACGTCTATTTCGGATTCGCGCCGGTAGGGGGTTTTCATGACTTTTTCTGGTGGCTACCCTTTTTCCTTTTTCGTCATTCCTCGTCGTTGGCCGGTGTGTATATTAACTGAATGCCAAATATCTATCCCCCCCCGTCTCCGCGTCCCACGTCCAGGCGATTCCAAACTTCCACTCCCCCAAGACTCCCTCAATAATGAGGCAAATCGGAACAATCGATCAGCTCGTCCTACTGGAAACGGACTTGGAGGATTCGTCGTGCGCTTGGGACGACATGCTGGAGGGTCTGGCGGGGATTGCGTCGGCGCTGGACATGGAAGTTCGAGACGTGGCGGACGCAACTTATCGGAATGCAATGAGATTTTACTTCAACATCGGCGAGGAAGAGAATCCCCAGCGGAGGATGAAATGAGACATTCCGTGCAATCATCATTTGTCTTTGATTGATTTTATTGACACGATGCTCCAACGACATCCTCGTGGAGCCCGTCGTCGCCCAAAAGGCGCTTGGCTTCATGGTCAGGTTCTTCAAGGGCCGTGACGACCAATAGGTCCGTATCATTCGATACCAAGCCCTTCTTCAGACCAATCTCACAGGCCACTGCAAGCATTGAGCGGAAATTATCGGTGTCGAGGACGCCCTCGGCACAATATTCAGGGTAAACGCCCCAGCTCATGGCGAGATGACGGCAAGTTTCGATGAGCGGCGAGATGGCCAGTATGGGCTGCTCCGGTCGTTTCATCGATGCGAGGCGGGCCGTATTTCCGCCAACCGTGAAGCTCGCGATGCACTTCGCATTCACGTTCGTCGCAATCTGCCGCGCGGCGAGGATGATCGCGCTCGCGGAGGTGCCGTCCGTGATCTTGGGCCTATTGCTCGTCAGGTAAAGTGAGTAGTGAGGATCGCCCTCGACCCTGTTGATGATGCGCTGTTGCATCAACACCGCCTCCTCGGGGTACATCCCGGCCGCGCTCTCGGCGCTGAGCATGATGGCGTCTGTAAGGGAGGGGGGGAGGGGGGGTGGTGCATGCCAAAAAGTCGGAAATCGATGTTAGTGCCACGTATCCAGTCTCGCGACGTTACAACAATTCTAATAGATGCACGAAAACAAATATCCTCTCTTACC
Organism: Cyclostephanos tholiformis; assembly: GCA_036939975.1. Lineage (NCBI taxonomy): Eukaryota > Bacillariophyta > Thalassiosirophyceae > Thalassiosirales > Thalassiosiraceae > Cyclostephanos > Cyclostephanos tholiformis. Next base: position 37,447 of record JALLPB010000066.1, on the reverse strand, counting down.
GGCACCGTCGTATATTGCCGTGGCAGCATCCGACGCCTCTGCACGGGTGGGCGTCGGATTGTCGATCATGCTCTCGAGCATTTGAGTCGCGACGACCACGGGCTTACCCTGCTTCCTACATTTGTCGATGATGGTCTTTTGGAGGATCGGGACATCCTCCGGGGCGCATTCGACGCCCAAATCACCACGTGCGACCACTGTTATTTATATATATGTAGTGCGGTTGTTGGGCATCGGGGGCCGTAAAGAAGGATGCATGTCATATTCTCTTGAGATTCGATGATCTTAATATCCTGAAAACATTGGCACGGCGCAAGGGTAGAAAGTATTACTCACTGATGCCATCGGAGAGCTGCACGATCTTCTCGAGGGAATCCCCGACGAAGCAACTTGGCTTCTCGATCTTAGCCATGACGTGGGGCGGGAAGGCATTCGTCGGGTTATATTCCATGATGAGGCGCTTGATCTCGACGATATCCTCCGGCCGTTGGACGAAGCTCAATGCCACCCAATCGACGCCGATGCCGAGCATGTAATTCAGGTCCTCGCGATCCTTCTTTGTCAGGCAGCTAATCTGTAGGATAGAATCGGGGGTATTGACGCCCTTGTGAATGGAAATGAAATATATACATGTATTCGATAGGGAGAAACGGCGGCGTAAGAGAGAGGAATGACGATGACAACGCGAGGAAAGAAGCACACACGTCCCTCTCTCACGAAGATGCAACGACAACAATGACACAAACTACAATGGTAAATAAAGTAAATAAAAACGAACCTTCTTGTCCTTGATCTTGCCAGGCACGACGACGACGCAGTCCAAATAACCCGGACCGGTCTCCACGACTTGCAACTTCACCTTGCCATCGTCGATGAGCAGCACGTGTCCGACCTTGCTCGCCTCGATGATTTCCGGATGCGGCAAACGAACCCGGTCTGCCGTACCAGGCAAGTCCAACAAATCGAAGCGAAAAATCTGTCCCTTCTTGAGCAATTCGCCATCGGGATTGCCGAAGGTGCCCACGCGAAGCTTGGGACCCTGCAAATCGCCAAGTATGGCGATGGGATGATCGTACTTCCTTTCGACGGAACGGATGATGTCCAATAATTCCTTCTTCTGTGCATGCTCGCCGTGACTGAAGTTTAGTCGGAAGACGTCGGCGCCGGCCAGGAAGAGCTTCTCGATCATTTCGAAGGTGGACGATGCCGGACCGAGGGTCGCGAGTTGCTTCGTCTTCTTCCTCCATCGGGGACTCGACTTGAAGTTGTCATCCCCGGCGGCGGGCGATGATGTCGATGACGACGATGCGACCGTGTTCGACGACGACGACGATGATGCCCTCCTCATCTGCTCGTCGTATGCGTCCATTCCGGCCCGACCTCCCATGCGCAGGGTGACGGTGCCCGACACATCCCTCGAGCCGTGCGACGTTGAATACGGCCCGACGAAGGCGTTGGCGGCGGGGATCGCCATTAGCGTGGAGCCAAGTGTTAGGACGCGAAGCCTCATTCTCATTTCGTTGTTCTTGGACTGTCTCTTGTCGCCTCGAGCCTTGATGCAGAAAAAATTTTAATGGAAGAACAGGAAGTTCGTGTATGTAAATTATAATATATATTGAGCGCGTGAATGTTCGTCTCCTAATTTTCGCTTGTGGAGGACGCTTATGTCACCAATTCCGAGATGTCATCATTCTCCATAATATGTGATGTTGTTTTTTGTGTGTGGGAGAGTGGGAGAGTAGGAGAGCGATGACGTTTTCTCGGAGACGACGCCCACGCCCGACCCGCCCGATATCGAGCCGAAAAGTTGAAAAAAAATGAGATGGATATTATTTATTCCTATTTATTAATAATCAGTCACATTAACAATAATACGACTATTATTTTTAACGCGTCAATTGTAAGATATTTTTTGGCGCGCCCGAGCTATATTTTGTCGGTCTGTCAAGCGCTTTGGATTTTGGATGCTTGTTGTTGTTGTGTCATTGGCGGGGTCATTGCTCTGCATAATAATAAAAGTAAATATCATATCATAATTATTTGATGCTACACATAATTTCTAACAAACATTCTTGTATGTCCGTAGAAGCCTATCAAATTCATAATAGCAAGGACTAAAGTTGGATACGATGAGTGGCTATGGCGGTGAGTGGTGGGCGTGTTCCTTGAAAGTGGCGAATCGACGTTTGATCGTTCACCGAGCTATATATTTTATGAATTATATCATGTCTTCCAATCTCTCATCATCCATCCGCCCCGAAAATTATCATCGCGTTAATACGCTCTCCCCCCCCATCCCCGCCTCCTCCCGTCCGACTAAAATATATCAACTGAATGAATAAAAAAAAACACGAAACGGAAGGCGGATTCGACAACGGCGGCGATACGCCCTCGAGGGGAGGAGGTTCCTCCGCCGACGGCACCGGCAAGCCGCGACGGAATTACGACGAGCAGACCCTCATACCCATCACCGCCAAGATGGTGCACTCGGCGCTGGGCGATCCGTCCGGTGGGACCGACCTAACGTTGGCGGACGGCCGGCCGTTGCACATGGTCAAGCTCGTCGCGGCGGTGCGTCAGCACGAGGAGCGGTCCACGAACGTTTTCATCGACGTCGAGGACGGCACTGGACTCGTGCAGGTCAAGGTTTGGGTCAACGAGGGGGACGAGTGCAGCATGGCGTCGGCGCTCCGACGCGACGCGTCGACCGATCACGCTTACATACGCATCGTCGGGCAGGTTCGCGAATTCGACGGACAGAGGCAGATCGTCGCGAACGACGTGCGACCGGTGAGTTCGGGGAACGAACTGACGTACCACCTGCTGGAGGTCGCGCACTCCTACGAGAGGCACATGAAGATGCGGAGCGATTCGCAGGCCGCCGGCATGATGGGCATGGGCATGGGCATCGGCATCGGCAAGATGGCATCCGTCTCGGCGCCGCCGCGGGGAGGGGGAGGGGGGATTGGAATGGGTATGGGAGGATACGGCATCGGCGGCGGCGGGGGGGGGGGGGGAAGCGGATTGGACGACGCCGTCATCCACGTCATCAAGACGATGGGTCGTGAGTTTTCCTTTCGTTTTTTTTTTCGTTTAGTATTTTATCGTTTTTTTTTTTCTCTAACCCTCACTTCGTATTTCTCTCCTCTACCCCCCCCCGATCGTCCATTCTGTTTTCTCCTTTCCCCTTTAATAGCGACTTCTGATTGCGGCATACACATCGACGATATTACCGCGCAGGTATCATCGCAGGGATATTCCGCCATGGAGATAAAGAAGGTCATAAATAATCTTTCCAACGAGGGCCACATATATTCTACCATCGACGAGAATCACTACCAGTATGCCGAGTGAGGGGGAAACAAAAATCGGAATAAAGAGGGGGGATTTTGTCAAAACGTGGGAGTGTATGTCGATCTACGAATACAGTCTATTTGATATCCCGTGGTTTTAGACGAATGCGCAGGTTGCACAGTTTGCATAATATTAACATTGGAACTCATTTTTTCCCCTCATTGGGTTGCGAAATGCTATGATCCCGCCGTAACAGCTTACAACGCTAAACCTTTGACATGGACGCATTTAGATCATCAGCATACAATTCATTAGACTGGATATAGCTGTTGACACAGAGTGTATTTTACGACAAATTTATTAGAGTATAATCTCGGGTGGAGTACAAATAAACTCTGATCCCACCAATTTTCTCCTCATAAACCGGCGTCCAACCGGGCAGCGCGAACCCTATGCTCAGTATCTTCACTATCTTTTGTGAATCATTATACCTTCTCGATAGTAAGGTCCCTATTTCCATCATCGCCTCTCGGAATAGGTACATTACTATGACGTCAGCGACGCGAATATCACAGCCCTCCTTCACGAACTCGAACACATCTTGCTTGCGTACATATACCAATTCTTCAAGTTTATTCTTTGATATTGATTCTTGCGCTCTCATCAGACGATCATCGGCTACATCAATGCCCAGACACCGACATTTTGCGTGCTCGTGGGCGGCAATCAGCCACCTTCCGTCGCCGCACCCTAAATCCACAAGAAAAGAATTGGAGTTTAAACCAAGACGGGGGAGGAAGGCCTCAATAATGAGGTTTGGAGTTGGACTGATGGGTGCGGCAAGCTGTGATATGGTAGAGTTTGGACTTGTGCGAATTTGGTCATACGATGATTTCATGTTGCAAAACTTTTGCTTGGCATAAAGAAGTAGGGCCCTTTTCATGGACTCTTTCCTTGACAAAGCGGACGAGGAGGTGGAACTGAAATAAATATCCCACGCCTTGAACGGTGTTAGTTTCGCAGACAGATCAGCGCTAAAAAGTAAGTTGCGTATTAAGGAGCAAATTACCTATGCCTTTTCGACATTACTTACATCACTGTTTCTACTCGAGGTGAGAAAACCTGATTCTCGTTTTACCAGACATTTGTTCACTGCACGGATGATATCATCCAATTCTGCCAACGCCCCGGCCCCTATTTCTCCACAGGCCAAAGTCTTGACTGCAGGTTCAACAATAATGATACCACTATCTTCTTTGATTTCGCTAGTTTCGGTTGCACGGTCGAAAGCAGAAAAGTTCTGTATAGTCTCTAGTTGCATTTTCGTCAATGGATGATGCCACATACCCGTATTCATTGCTGGTGCCAATATCACCGGCTTGTACGCAAACCTGTTTCCGTCATTTGACGTTGATCCTTGGCCGAAATTCCAAGCTCGTAAACAGCAGGTTAACAAATCATCGCACAGTCCATTGGCAATTTTGGCCAGCGAATGTGCCGAGAGTGGCGCAATGACGGCAATGTCAGCCCAATTACGAAGGTCAATGTGCAGAACTGTATCTCGTAGGGAAGTGTATTTGGCCCATTCTTCATCCGCGTCTGAATATTATTAGTATTCGATCAAATCAGATTTAGATGATACGATGCACGATTGACGCGATCAAATAATATACGACAGCGGGAACGACTGCACGTACAATGTAGAGATATTCGACCCTCGGATGACCACCAATCATCGTTGTCGCCATCCGCATCATTTGCCGAAGACGATGTCGCCGCCGAAAAGTCCCGCCAGCTCTCGACATCATACGATGAAACTGCTCTACCCTCCTTCCAAAAGTACTGCTCCACCGTGCGCGTTAAAATGACTCTGACATCGGCCTTGACCTCCCTAACCAATCGTAGGGCGAGCTTTGGCGCTTTAACGGCGGCGACCGACCCAGTGACTCCGAGTAGGATGCGAGGTCGTCTATTTCGATGGACAATTCCGCCGCAGCACCCTTCATCGTGAGACGAAGGAGGCGCTCCTGCCTTAGGCGTCGCCATTGCTGAGTGCAATTTGGGACTCAACAGACAGACAGTAATAATATTATGACCTTTAGCATCATATATTATTATCTAGGTACTCTACTATCACCGAAGTGTCTATGATGTTCACGCTCAAGATCATGCGAACTCCCGTCCCGAGTCTAGTAGGCAACTTCAAGTCCCCTGCGCTACGACCAACAACCACCTCAGTTGGCCTTTGGTTTTTAAAATAATACTAATAGTATCATTTCAAATCTGGACACGTCATAGTACCAAGGCATCAAGGTGAACATTCCACCGATATTATATCGTAAGTAATAGTATTACTATTTATTTATTTTACATTGTCAGAGAGACTCAAAGATCCTACCTAATACCATATTTTATTATTATTGTTACACTTGTTCACCCCTCTACGTACACTCTACGTACACACATAAAATTTCATATCTAAAAAATACGTCACGAAAACAGCTGCCATGGAAGAGAATGAAGCCTAGATTACATAACAGCATGCATTTTTCTACCGGCATTTCATGTCGTAACCTTCTCAGGAAGCATTCCGCACCAGCAGGAATCCACCTCATCGATGCAGCCCTGACGACCACGCATGCAACATGAGAGAGAGGGAAAAGTTGTTGGAGATAGCACCAACGTCACATGATGTTGTATCTCTTAAACAAATAATATTATTAAAAAATTAAACACAAAAAAGCAAAAAACAACGCGAAGAAACCAGGTGCCATGTTTCCCTCTGTCTTCCGAATTTCCAAAGTATATATTTTTAGGCTTGCTTCAATCGTCCCAACATAACATGATTACCAGAGTTAGATTGTACAACCAAAAAATAAGGGAGAGAGTTTCAGATAGTTGGGGGAGGAGTAACCATTGATGTCGAATACCCAAGGCCTAGACGCACTGGCCGCCCTCTGCGGCTACACTGCGGCCGCTGCGTCCAATCAGGAGAATGCTGCTCCCGCTCATGCGGGTGCGACGCCTGACGTGTCCGCGTCGGTCGCGCTGCAGCAACAGGCTGCCGGTGGTGCCGTGTCATCGCTCTACTCGCAACAACAGCAGCAACAGATGCACCAGCAGCAAGCCTTACAGTTCCAACAAGTCCAACACGTGTTGGCAATGCGTCAGGCTGCCGTCGCCGCCGCTCAACAGCAGCAGCACCAGCGAGTGGCGTCGATCCCCTCACAATTCGTAGAACAGGCACAGAAGCATTTGCAGAATCTTCTCGTGGCTCAGCAAGTGCAGCAGCAACAGCAGCAAGTGGGGCCATACGTGGAGGGATTCCAGTCGCTCGCGGCGCATCTGTTAGCCGTGCAACAGAAGCAGAACGCTAATAATGTAGCTGTCGCTGTAGCGGGGTATCACCCAAGCACGCTGTCACCCGCTGCGTTGGCTAGCTATGTTTCTAATGCCGGTGGCGCCACCATCGGAGTAGCCCCTCCTGGTAAGCTAGTAATAATCTTTTATCGAGATTCGTGGGCTTCTCACTAAGGCGTTTTTTTTTCTGTCTCTTCTTGTAACGTGAGCCTTTGTTTGAACCATTGTTGTCAATAATTATCGCTCTCAATTTCGCTCACTAACTTGTATCACATACTGGTACCATATCTCAGGAGATGCGACGTCCGCTTCAAGTAAATTGAGTCTGTCCCCGGGTTTTCATTCGGCCAACAACAACTTCAGTCAAACGATACCGCCGTCGGCCATTGCCATGCCACCTCCCCCAAGCAAACTCTTCCCATCCTTGCCGCTTAGAAGTATTAACTCTGGAGCATTAAATTTGAAGTCTAGTGATGCTGGAACTTCCACCGGAAAAATTTCATCGTCAAGATCGAAATTATCACCAACAACCGCAGCACCCGTCGACGACATTATCATGGAATGGGAAGACAAGAAGCAAGCGAAACGGGCAGCCAATCGTCTCTCAGCCCATCTATCACGCAAGCGCAAGAAGTTGCTAATTGACGACCTCAAAGACGAGAATGTCGAACTCCGTCGCAAGGAGCAGATATTACGCTCAATACCCGATTTAATTGTAGTTTTTGACTCGAGTGGGTGTATTTCGTTCATTTCACACTCGGTGACAAGATTCATTAACTTTACTGCAGAGGAGCTTGAAGATACAAGCTTTTGGGACCGATTAACTGAGGAGTCAGTGCGGCTGATCAAGAGTGCATTCATGGATGCATTGGCTGTAAAGAGGCACTCAGACGAAGACTCCACTCCTCTGGCGAACGGAGAGTCCATGACTGTGACTTTGATACCGAAGAAGCCAAAAAATATTGAAGGAAACGTAGGAGAGGACGATAATCAAGGTCTGTTGGTGTCACTTAAGGGTGTTGTGCATTTTGGGGAAGAGTACCCAGAATGCGTTTGTAGCATTCGACCTGAGGGTTCGGCTGCCAACAAACGGATGAGCACTGCCTCTAAGGAATCATGTTCCGCTGTCACTGCCAACGTTGCATCAAGAAATCAACAAAAAAGAGGAGTGGAACACCAGATTAGTGATATCGACAGTGAGAAAAGCTAGAAACGAAGAGAATCATGACGCATCGATGTTGCTAAATTGCCCTTTTTTACGAATATTATAAGACTTCATGCAAAGAAACAAGCTAGGTAGCATTGCACTATAACTGTCAGCAAACAATTTCATGGATGGTGACGATCCTCTTCCTTCGTGGGCTTCGTATTCATTTGTGATTCCGCCAAACTTTCATCGTAGTTAAGTTCCTCTCTACTTCCATGGTGACCGCCGCCACTATTAAGCAACAAGCTCCCTCCTCACCTTGCGTTCCTCTTTGCAGGGATCATCCACCAAGGATATTATTGTTATATTGAGGTTGAGGAATGAGATCAATCCTCTCTTACGTGAATTGAGCGAACAGTGGGATCTAAGAGCTCATGGATTTTGCAATATGCGAATAACAAATATTGTCATGAATTATAAGTAGGCTCGTCAGTGCGAGTAGCGACAAGTACAAAGCAACAACATATCGGCTCATCATTTTGCCTATCTTACCGAACGCTGCCAGCTGGCCCACTTTCCAAATTTCATCGCCACCTCGGACCCTAGCATTTTTTCCATCCTGTGAGTACGGAAATAGAGGGCACCGATCCTTCCTCGATGATTGAAGAATTTGACCGTAAACAAATGACGTGCGATCACGACGAGGCCGTATGCAAGATACAAATACTTCGACTATCAGTACAAAAGAAGGCGGGCGGGAGGAGGAAGGGAAAGAAAATGAAAGAGAAGAAGGGCGGCGTCGTTGGGGACCACTACAAGCTGAATGATGACACGTGCTCCTACTGAAGAAGAAAAAGAAGACCATCTTCGTGTGTATGAATGGGAGAAGTCGAGGGAGCTGGGAGTGCACCATGACGTGGAGGCCGGAGTTTCCGCCCACATTTCCAAAGATCTTGTCTGGATATCGAACCCCTCCATATCTACCACGGATAATATCCTCGTAACAAACAATTTCGAAGTTGATACGACGGGAGCAGCCCCGACGAGAGATGCGGGTAAGAAGTTTATTGCCATGTCAAACGAGTGCATCTCAAGTGATCACGTTAGCCTTGTTTGCGACCTCAAGTGGAAATAAGCAGTTCAATGACTAAGTTTTTTTTGTGCTAGACTATTTCCAATCTGACGTTGGCGTGTTAATTGAGACACTATTTTCTCATCCATTCCCAACCCCTTTTCAACATATTCCACACCCGCCATTTATTGTTAGCTCTTTCCTCCTCTTCCAAGTACTCCCCTCGTAATCGCCGCATGTGATCAGAGGACCACATACCAGCCTTTGACTTCCAAGAGGAATATTCCGCCCTCTCCAGTTCAGATATGAATTTGGCATCGTCCTGTAATTGCTTCGCCGATGGGTTGAAATTGAGGATGATTGATCCATTTCTACCATCAACGCTAGAGAGGGGTGCCGCCACACCACCGCAATTAATCCACGCTTGACCCGATCGGACCAATTCTAAACTTGCGCTCGTTGATGCGAACCATTGCTTTGGCCGCTGATAGTGCAAATGGCAAATAGCCGTACGTTTGTCATCCTCGCTCCCTGTGCCGTCTTTTTCGTAAGAACCGACGCTCGCTCGGGCTAGATTCAGATTTGTAGAATTTACTCGTTGGGCAATCAGCTGTAGTGATACCTTCGCATTCTGGTGTATGAGTTGATCTAGGAGTGGAAATTGATTGGGGGAAGTAGATAAAGAGGCAGACATATTCGAGCTTGAATGGGATGGAGGACTGGACACTCCAGCTAGTTCAATATGGAGCAAATTACGACGGTGGTTGGACGACGAGAACAACGCACTCGAGGGCGATCGCCCCGTAAATTGGATCAAAAATCGTTCCATGGGAGAAGCATGCCGGAAGAGAACCACAATTGGACTTTGCGTATGCTGGATTTGTAAATCCGGAGTATCGCCTCTGTATTTATCGCTTGAGCTGGATCTGCCGTTCTCCTCGGTCCGAGCGGCCCCTAGTGTCGACGAGGAGTAAGGAACTGGTGCTATCCCATTCGACGATTGTCGGATGACGGGTTTTCCCCTCGCGCTGTTAGTTCCCCAATTTTCGTTCCCCGCAATACCCACGATCCGTCCATGTATCCACTTCCTCCCGACGAACATTTTTTGCGGTATATCCATCACGTGCTTATATTGATAAAAAAGGGGTGTGTTGGCAACGCCGTACGCGCCCAGTAGCAGCACCGTCGAAAGCGTCGCATAACGCACGACGATGAGATTTTCATTGACCGCGTCCGAGATGGCGGCGAGTGTCTTCCCCATTTTACGTCGTAGAGTTGTCGTGTCGCTGCCGTCGTCGACGTAATCGATGTCGCCATCGCCATTGATGCCGACGCCGACATTATTGGCCGTGGTGGCATTCACAGACGACGGCGATAATGGCGAGCGCGGCGCACCGGCTCGAGTACAATCGCACTCATCGCAGTTTGTGATGCTCGCGACCGATGATGCCGTCACCGTTTCGTCGTTACTCCCGTTGATGGGTGCATCATCATCCGCCATGGTCAGGTCACTCTCCCTCTTAGTCGTTCGGACTCTGGATCGGCTCTTTGGCGCCGCGCCAAATACTAATCATACCTACTAGGTACGTATTGAGTGAGTAACGTAAATTATGTACCATATTATGGTACATACTTACGTCACCTCTAAAAGAAGAGACCCCATGCACCATGGCGACAACACTCCACGCAGACGAAGACGCCTTAACGATTCTTTCCGACGACGTTGGCGGACTATGGTGCCGCCCCGTTGCAGTCTTGACCTCCCCGCCAGATTCGTTTACTTTCCTTCGAGGTGATTACCATAGGAAGGGGCATGCTGCTGCATGCAACGAATATTCTTCATGTTGATATCGTCTTGATTGAAAGTGTATAATTCAATAATATAATAATAATGTTCATGTTCGAATTTTGTGTCGATCACTAATTCGCAGACTATGTTCGCCCAAATATTCCCTGCATCATCAAGAACGCCATCCCGTCCGACGCCGATGGCTATACAAGACCCCTGAGTCTGACACTGGATGACATCATTCGTCATGTCGGGGACGACACGATACTCACCGTGGATGTTACCCCCGACGGATATGGCGATTGCGTCAGAAACGTCATGGACGCAATGGTTGGAAGCGAAACGCCGAGGCTACGGCGGATGTTCGTCAAGCCGCACGAGAAGAGGATGGATATCAAAACGTTCCGTGACCTACTAAGGAGAAGAAATCCAGGATGCGAAGTTCCATCGACGAATAATGGCCCAGAATGCGCGGTTGGATCGACGCATCACGGCCTTGGTGAATTTCCACTCCATCGTCATTCTGGTCACGAAGGAATAGAATATTGCGACACAAAAAGTTTCGTTGATGGTGTCGGGCGCTCTCCAATTGTCTACTACTCGAAACAGGTACGATATAAGAATGGACGACGGATATGATTCAACTAGACTCACAAATATATATTATTCACGAACGTAACTGGCGCTCCTCCGTTCCATACCGAGGAAAGAATGACTGTCTACGAACAGAAGTGGCGAAGTTGTTCTCGACGAAGATTTTCCCCACAACGTTCTCGTTCGCCGAGGGAGCCTTCGGGACCGGACCACCGGAGGCAATCAACTTGTGGATTGGCAACGAACGCTCCGTGTCATCCATGCACAAGGATCACTATGAAAATCTATTTTATGTCTGTTCGGGTCAGAAGGAGTTTGTACTGTGTCCACCGGCGGATGCTCCCTTCCTGCACGAGAATCTGTTTGCCACTGGGACATTTTGTCCGATTCAATCCTCGTCAGAGGACCAGCACGGCCCATCTTGGGTTGTAATCGCTGATGACAGACAGGACGACGACGAAGACAAATCATACAAAACGAAATGGATCGAACCAGACATACTGAAGCACTCTGAACATGGCGACCGAAAATTTCCTCTCCTAAAAAGAGCTCATCCAATAAAAATTTTGTTATCAGAGGGAGAGATGCTGTATATTCCATCGCTTTGGTATCATCGAGTAACGCAGACATGTGAAACTGTGGGAGTCAATTACTGGTTTGATATGAAATTTGATGGTCCGAATTGGTGCTATTTCAATTTCATGCAAAATTGCGAAGTATCGATTTCAAAGAACTAAAGCATCGACGATCTTCGCATCAGGCAGGGGTACTGTGGTAAAGATAGTCTTTTCAAATAGCCAGAGAAGAGTGTCAAGTGTCTATCTACCTAGCACATGATAAATCTCTTGATGGAACCAAAAGCTTGTCTACTATCATATGTTATGTATTGGGCTATGAATTGTAATAAATTAGGATCCTGCTTCACTATTTAGTCAACGATAGCTGTCGAAACAATCTCTTCGTCTGAGGGTTAATTTCATATACCAATGTTGTGGACACCCACGCTTCCTCTGCCTTCTTTAAGCCATTGTACTGGACAAAGTATTCCATGTACTCGCCCTTGCCGCGTTTCTTGAGCATCTTCGCAAGGCATAGACCACCCTTGTATTCGGCAAAAAGGGTTGAGCCGGGGAGGAATTCCACTCCCGGATCAATCTTCAGCATGTCACCGCTTAGAGAGGAGATAGTACGCCCTAACTGCTCAGCTGCCCGAGATAATGAACGGGAGGTTGGTTGCCTGCTTATCCCATTTCGCCCATCGTCAATTTTAGCCTTCTTCCTCGTCTCTCTTTGTTCGAGACATGGAGGCGCGCATTGTTTCCTCTTACCATCAATGTTCATGTCGAGATTGAGTTTCTTGTACACCCGTTTCGTTTGTGGATTGACTTCGTAAATCTTACGAATCGAAACCCAAGTATCGTGATTGCTATCATACCCATCATAAGATATTAGGTATTCCATGCGTTCCCCTGCATATCGTTTCTTGAGCATTTTGGCAAGGTGTAACGCGCCAGACCATTCAACAAAGACCATGGAACCTGCCAGGAAAGCTACACCAGATTCGAGTGCGTCTAACCTGGCATCGGATGCATCCGACCTCAATTTATTGGTGGCTGGCTTCTTCTGAGTTGTGGAGTTGTCACAATTATCGGATGACAGAGTATCAAGTGCAAGCACCTTTTTCCTTCGTGACGCTGTGCTCAACTCCAAGGGCTGTTCGGATTCATAAATATTATCCGCTGGCACTATCCGTTGCTCCTCAAAACGTTTCGTCGTCAATTCATTTACCTCATGGAGCGAATTTTCCTTCACCCATGTATCTGACGATTTCTTGTATCCTTCATAGTGAACTAGATATTCTACAGTTGCACGTTTCCGCCTGGTCTTGAGAATTGTGGAGGAATAAAAAACTTGACGGTATTCCACATAGACATGCCCCCCTACTGGATACTTCAGTTCAGCCATAAGCTCATCTGCATCCTGCTCTTGTTTGGCATTGTCAGAAATACTCGTTGAGATTCCGTCGGATTCGTTTCCGCTTCCATCAACATTACTATCACCATCGGCCTTGTCAGTTAGAGTTATCTCAATTTTATTGTGATTGGACGAAACAATGGATTTTTCCTTTTCAGAACAATTCTTTGGTTCGGCTATGAGGAAATCACTGACAACGGTCTTTCGAAGCGTTCTTGATGCAGCGTCTGAAGAAGGAATAATTGGTTCAGCGTTGCAAAGCACAGGCCCTGGGACGTCTTTGGGAGCTGGCACCTTCTTTTTCGAGCCAGAGGCTGATTCTAATTCTTCATTCTCAGAGAAATTATCATTCAACTTAGATATCTCACCGCCATCTTTGCCAATATCACGTTCTTCAAAGGGCATAGGATTTAGGGGCGTTTCGCTGTCCTGGTCATCATCAATATCAGATTCTTCTGCAGGCACCACCTCCTGACTTCCCTTACTGCGACTACTCTCAAGGCTTTCTTGCTTCACTAGTCCTTTCCGATTGTCTACAGCACTATTCTCCTTCTTTTTCGTTGCACCTTTCATTCCAACACCAACACTGGCGGCAGAGCTGTTCTTTTTAGGTGGAGTGTCAACATTGATCTCCAAAATTTTATTGATATCATCAACGGGTATCCAATGAACGTTCGATTTTTTGTTGCCGTCGTAATGTATCAGGAAGTCATGTCTTTCAGCTTTCTCACGACGCTTGCGTATTGTGGCCTTGTAAAGAGCCCCCTTGTAGGCCACAAGGACACGCGAACCTATTGTGATAATGGATTGATCAACTAAATACTTTGGCTTACATTCTTCTGATGAAGAGGAATCAATTTCATCGTGGTGCCGTATCCTAGTGCGTGTTCGTCCTGCACCATTTCGCATTGGTAATTTTACCCCGGTTTCAGATGACGCGGACTCAGACGACTTTCGGTTTTGACTTTTCGAACCGCCAAACATGTCCCTATTGGCAGCTTCCGCCTTAGCGGCCGTGGCGCGCTTCGGAATAAAGGCAGCGGCATCACAATTATCTGAATTTTTCTCAGTGGGTGATAGCTTCCGTCTCTTATTCTGCTTGCTGTTTAGATTTGGTGCAGATGAGAATGATTCACTATCGCTCGACTCCACACCATCATTACTAGCAGAGAGAGATGCTTTGTCGGAATGAAGCGTTAAATTAAGTCGAGGACGATGTGTTACCACGTTAAATGGCTTCGGTGCAGATAGTTGCGACGTGTGATGCTGGTCCAAATTGTACGAGTCAGATTCATCGTCACAATCTGCGTCATGAATATGACTTCCTCCCCCTAACGATTCATTGTGCTCTTGGGGGTGATGCTTCCGTCTTGGGTTCTGCGTGGGCACTGTCGGCGGACTCTTCGCCTGTGGCGGTAGCCTAGGGACAGCAACATGGAAATCCCCAACAGGCTTGATAAGCCCCACAGCTTTTCTATCCTTCAACGCCCCACTTATAGCACACTTCTTCAAAGGTCCCAGCTTAGTTGGAGGGGGGGGGATTTCAAATTTTTTTGGCTTTCGTACTCCGCGCATCTTTTGTATCGTGCTCCATAGTTCTTGACAGCCCATGGCATTATATTCCATACCATCTTCCCATTTCCCTTTTTCCAGCGGTTTTTTGGGCAATCGTGTGAAGAAGTAGGTTTGCCATCCATTTTCTCCAGAGACAGGATGGGATTCCGTTTCCTGACCTTGAATGTCCCAAACTGCACGCACCATGTATAATCCATCATATCTATAAGCGACATCTGAATCTTCTTCGATATCATCTTCGACATCCAAGAAGGGGGGGGCGTATTTCCCGCCAAGAAGGGATGAACGAAAGATTCGGATGGGCCGTTTTTTATGATAGGATTGACAAAGTGCTCCTCCTCCATTGGTACGATCGGTGGATAGGAGGAACCAGAGTAGTCCATCACTTTCTCGAAGATCTTTTTCCTTTGTTGTAGAAAGGTGACCCCCCCCAAAAAAATTGTCATGAGAACATTGTTGCAAATGATGTATCAAAAACTCTCGTTGGGACGTACCATATTTGCAACAACTAAACTGTCACACCCATCTTTCATATTACCGTGAAAGTCCTTCATCTCACTGATATGTCCACCAAATCGACACAAGTCCTTCCGCGTGTATAATTCCTTTCCCTCCTCTATATCTTCTCGATTAACATGTCCAAAGTGTGCCGTTGGTGCACGTGAATTTGATTGGCATTGATTGGACAAAAGAAGCTTCGTAGGATCATCGCTGGAGGATGGGGGATTATTATGTTGGTGATGCATTGTTAGTGAATGAAGAGATTCGGATTGTCGAGGAGAAAAGTGATGCGAATCAACCGGCACTTCCTCGACTGAGTAATTAAAGTTTGAGTGATGACGTTGCCCGGAGTGGTGCCCATCTTTGGGAGAAATACCCATTTCACGATAAATCTCTTGGTACGTTGGAATGGCCAATACGCGTTTTGCATTTTGGGGCGACAACCTTACGTGTGGCACTTGCTCATGTTCCAGAGCTTGATGGGATTGTGAATGCTGTTCTTGAGATGACGACGACGACATAGCTTGATGATATATTTCTTGGTAGGATGATATTTTGTAATTTTGTTGTGGATATATATTGATATTTTTTGTGGCGGACACAGTAGTAGTTGATCCGGTGGTAGATGTGTGTGATAAAGTTGAGGAAAGTGGCAAGGGAGGTGCGTGGCACGTAATCTCAGCGAGTATATCCATCCCACCTGCCAGGGTACTTGTTGTTGACGAGATAGCCCAGGGCGCTTGATGGGCAGACGAATGATCCAGCGGACATACTTTAGGAGCAGAAGATCCATTGTCGGGAGTGATTCTTGCGTTATTAGAACGATGGTCCACCCACGATATCGCGCTGAAACCCTGATTGGTTATCGTAGCCACAGCAGTAGCCGCAGATCCTGCTTCCCCCCCTCTTCCCCCCAATGACGAAAACCCATGCCTTTGGTATGTCTCCCCCACTCTTCCATAACCAACGTCAACTCTGCGATGATGATCATGCCCGACACTCCCACCATTATTCAAATTAGAGATTTCATCCCCCCTCGGCCCCAAGATGGCCACGGAAGTAATAGTGCCGCAATCGCCGTTCCCCATCGTTCCTCCCCTATCATCGACATTTGTCGTAGTACTCGTGATTTGAGTGGCGGTGACAATGGCCTTCATTTGCGCGGCGGCGGCGGTCCCGGCAATAATCGGCGCACCGTCCGAGTGTCGAATTTGGAACTTCCCCGTCGATGACGATGTTAACGATGGCGAATGGGATTTATTTTTATCGCCGTTGTCGTTGTTCTTGCCGTTGCCGGCAGCGAGGGTGGGGGAAGATTCATTAGGAGCCACTTCGGCGACGGCTTGGCCCGACCCCGTCAGAACTTTTGACTCCACCCCGGCGGTAACGGCAAAGGCAGAAGTCACAATCATCATTTTTCTCTCGTCAGATCCCATGGAAGAATTCGAGGAAACGATATTGTCGTAGTTAGAATTATTGTAGCAGGACGCGTTGTGAAGTGCCAGCACGGCCGCGGCGGTCCCGCTGACTATTGGCGCCGAGCCGCAGTTGTTGCTACTTTGACAATAAATCTCCTCGGATCTCACTCCGCCGCCGCCGCTGCCGAAAATATTCATCCCACTTGCTAAATCTGCCACGGCAGAACTCATGGAGGATCGATTCATGGTCCTCGTGGACGTGGAGTCAGGGGCATTCGACGCGTCGTCGAGCGCCGCATTGCACTTTTCCACGGAGCCAACCAGCAGTCGAATTTGTCGCGTCGAATTTCTATCCACACCCACCGTCGTCGTCATCGTCATTGTCGCGGAGTTAACTGCAGACGAAACCCCGTTGATCGGCGTCCTTTGTTTTTTGTCGCATACGTAATCCGCGACAGACGTCGCCAATGCCTCTGCCAGGGAGATCCCCCCCCCCCTGGAATGGTGTTTCGATTTAGAATTGGATGTCAGGGATTTTATCACCGAGGATGATGTCGGAGATGGAGGCCTCAGTTCGGCCACTGCGCCGGTACAATCCATTTCCCCCACCCCCCGGCGATATTGAACGAGGCGGCGAGGTGATTGTCCTTCCAGTCCTGCCTCGACCGGCGGCGGTGGAGGGTGGTACCCGTGTTAGATGGGGGGAGAACACTCAGTCCTCAAATGGGGGAACGGAGTGGAAGGAAGGCCGAGCAGAGGATGGCTGGGGGGTCGATCA
Source organism: Cyclostephanos tholiformis (assembly GCA_036939975.1). Lineage (NCBI taxonomy): Eukaryota > Bacillariophyta > Thalassiosirophyceae > Thalassiosirales > Thalassiosiraceae > Cyclostephanos > Cyclostephanos tholiformis. The sequence continues at coordinate 19,945 of JALLPB010000066.1, read as the reverse complement.
ATCTTTTGGGTGGCGTCATCGTTGCTCTTGTGTGATGTGAGATGTGAAGTGTGTGTGATGTGGTGAATGAAAAAAAAAAAAAAGAGATAGCTTAAAAATCTCCCTGGAATGGGTTTTCTGGTCGGTGGATTGAAGAGCAGAAGGGAAAGAGAGGGAAAGGGCGGCGCGGGCCGGTCAACGACAACGATACTCAGATATTCTACTGTACTATTCCCACGCATGGGTGAAAATTTTCTGTCTATGATGTACTCACCGTTGGAGTGATTGATGACACCTCTCTCGTCTGCGCGCTTATTATTTTATGATATGGTTAGCACTAATAAATATTTTATTAATAGTACGACTTTAGAGTAGTTAGCATCACTTGAGAGTGTATCGTACGATAAAATACGTAGAAATCTTCAGAATTTTCCTCAACTTCTCGTCAACTAAAAATGACGTACTCCTTCCGGAACAGTCGATGGAGCGGAGAGGAGGTCGGTAGATACGGTAAGTAGATAGGTACCCAATACGTTCTTCTACGCTGTCCCAAAAGTATTCGTGTATTTTTTGAAGAAATTCAGGATTAAGGCTGTGATTTCTTTAGGCTGTGATTTTTTTATCAGGTGCACAGATAAGCAAATACATGAACGAACAGTGAGGAATTTTTTTTTCGGATGGTGTCTTTTGTTCGCTGGCATGTTTTTTGGTGTGTTTGTTGTGCCCCCAGGAAACAAATGCGCAGGTGCGCAGGTAGGGGCATGGGATCCTTAGTTCCTCACTGTTCGTTCGCATATTTGCGTATCTGTGCACCTGATAAAAAAATCACAGCCTAACAAAAACCTACCTCTCGTAGGTTTCTAGCATAGGAATAAATACGAACAGAAGACCTCAGAGCAAAAATTGAGCTCGACCATGGCGGAGCCATTTGCTGGGTCCAGCGGNATCCAATCATATCCCCCCCCATCAAGGCCGCTCGTTTTTGGTTGGTTGTTGTGTTTTTTTAGGTCGTTTTGTGGCCATCTAAGGCCACGGTGTATTTTTATTTGCCTATTTTTTGTCGCCTCATTTGCCGCCGCCAAATGATGGCAAAATGCACCCCACAAACGTTCCGTCGCGGTCGCGCGCCTACTTCTATGTCCCTCCCACGGCTGACATCGAACTCGGTTGGTTGTTGTGTACCCCAATTAAACGGTGGCTATCTAAGGCCACAGCCCCTGTTTGAGCAATGGCGAATAATTTTTTTCGAATAGCCGAATTGACAATGGAATTCAAGATATTAATAAAATTATGAGCCGCAGCTCTCTACTCGAGTGGTGACCGATTTTGGTCGAACTCTGGGGAGAGGGGAGACTCTAGGGTAGGTCCCACGTCAGCTAGGCCTGCATGTGGTGCAACTACATCCTGCCAAGTAACCATCTTCCCATGTGTCCGAACACACCCCCGCGATGAAGACTTGGGCAAGGTGTCTCGAGACTTCATCGGAGCAAGAGTTGGAGTGGACGAAGGTATATGTGGAGGGAGCGTAGATTGTTGTTTGACACGAGGCGGAGCAGAAGTGGGACAAGAAGATGGAATAAAGGGAGGTTCTTCAGAATAATCTACAGGGCAGTTCATAAGGAAGGCACACAGTCGATTAAATTTGAGACCTTGGAGAGGTTTAGTAAGGACATCTGACCACATTTCTTCCGTAGGACAATATCGGAGATCAATCTCACCCGAATTGTGGTAATGGTGGATGAAGAAATACTTTGCCTTGATGTGTTTGGTTCGTTTGGAGCTTGAAATATGACCGTGCTTTGCCAGGGATAATGTGCTCATGTTGTCCTGAAAGACTATATTGGTGGTAATGGTATATCCTTGAGCTTCCATGAAGTTACGTGTCCATAGAATGTCCCCAACTTTGTCATAAAGTCCAATCAGTTCGCTTTCGGTGGAGCTTTTTGAGGGAAGTTTTTGTTTGTTGGAGGAGCTGGTTGTAGCACCTTTTCCAAACGTGAGAATGGAGCCTGTGTGACCTTTGCAGTCATCGTGAGTGAGGTGTGATGCATCAACGTACCAATGGATGTCCGTGAGAGAGTCTGCAAATAGAGTGAGGCGAAGGGAACGAGTCGAACGAAGGTATTTCAGAACTCGTTTGAGTTTATCCCAATATACTTCATCAGGGCGTTGAACACGAGTGGTTAGAAAGGTCACGGTTGTTTGGATGTCCCGGTGAACGCGAGAGAGAAATAGGAGTTGGGCAGTTGTGTGATGAAATGCATGGGCCTGTTCCTCAGGTAAGAATTTGGCTTCTTTGGGGGAACAAACTTGGAAGAGATGATCTGCTGCAGGGGAAGAAGTCACCCCCGTAATTTTTTCAGGAAAGGCAGACAGGATTTTGTTGATGTAAGGGATCATGTCAAAAGCAACAGCACCAGAGGTGGTGAAATCAATCGTCATTCCGAGGTAATCATGATGGTGGCCCCGTGTGACTGTTAATTTTTTGTCGGCCGTGTCATAGCGAGAGGCCAGCCAAGAGAGGAAGTCGGAGACAACTCGAAGGTCATCATGGCCCAAAAGCAAATCATCGACGTGCCAGCAGATTGTCATTTGTTTGCCGTTAATGATTTTGTTTGCAACACAAGGATCGTACGGATTGATTGTGAAACCAAGCGAGGTAAGGTCCGCGACCAGTTTACGATAAAATAGAAGAGCACTTTTCATCATGCCATAGACCGCCTTTACCAACTGAACATAGAGAACTGGCTTGCCATGTTTGTTGGTTGTAACATATTTGCGGTAGATCGATGGGGCAACCTGTACCATGAGTTCCGCAAGGATGCCATCCAGCCTCATGAGGACGTAATCCGGGTTGTCTGCGTGGAGAAAAGCTCCAGGAATGTCACAGGTAACCACGTCCCGTTGCTCATGGGCAAAGATTGTGCTCTGAATGAAAATTGACTCCGAAGTGACAGTGGGGGCAGTGGCCTCCTCTTTTGCAACATGAACACGTTGGGTGCTACCATTAGCACAGGCACGAGCTTTGACCTCGCCGGTATTTTTTTCTGTCAAGAACATGAGAGACGTGAGGGCATTGCGGCGATCTTCACGGGTAAGGGTAGATGGGTCTTTAGGTTGGAAGCACTTGAGAGTGTGGAATTGTGTAAGTTCTTTAGAGACGGCAGCATGGCCCCGAGCAGTAAATGTTTTTAGGCCTGCCTTGAGGCCATATTGCCTCTTTTTTGGTGTAATGGTCTCTGCACAGTACAGGGAATTTGCCGTGTGAGTCATAACATAATGACAGATGTGGGCCATCCGACGTTCATCTTGAATGGCTAGAACGACCGTCGAACCATTGGCAGCATGATAAGGGTGATCAGGTGGCAGATACTGTTGTGAAGACAAAATTGTTAAGATAGGAAGGCGGACGACGATTTGTGAGGGATAACGTGATGGCGGGGGAGATGGAGCAGGAGTTGCAGGAGGAGGAAGAGGGGAGGGCTCTACTTTTGGAATTCTCGGGCTGAGTGGAGACACCGTTGGCGAAAGTGGTAGGTGAAAGATATCCTCGTCATCAACGTCTATGATGTCTGGGGGTGGTGGGAGACGCATGGTAGTGTCCAAATCCACGTTATCCGCAGCAGCATCAGCAAGACTAGTCCAATCAGTGTCGACGGGGAGGTCAGAAGTAGCAGAGGGGACTTGGTCAGCCTCATTCCGTTGGATCATCACCCCCAGCATCTCAGCGGGTATGTCAGGGTATGGGTAAGGAGCTTGTTGTTGTGTGACCTGCGTGTCCATGTCCACGGGATTTGTGTTCCAGGTGAAAGGAACACGTTGCCGATTGGCAAAAACGAGGTCAGTGGAAACACCAGACTTGGCCGCCAGATCATTGACACGATTGATGATTGATTGAGGGGCAGGAAGTTCAATGAATGATCGCCGTTTGATGACTAAGCCACTAACCAGATTAAGAAAGTTGTAAGAACCTTGAAAGTTGCCGGTAGTACCGAGGCAGATAGTTGGTAGAGCGCGAGATTTCATTGAATTGGTCGGTGAGTTTTCCTCATAAGTCTCACAGTAAGCTCCAAAAGATGCACGGCAATGTCATTTGTAGGAGAGGCGATGTCGAAGGATGAGTTCACGGGGACTATAGTCCACTGAAATGCCATCGCGTGTAGGGAAATTGTTTAACCACATGACCACAAAATGCAGGAGATGGATTAACATGAGTTGAGGAATCTTGGAGTATGGTAGTGTGCATATTAGCCCGCGTGCGCGTTCCTTAATGACCCGTACACAACGTTCCACGTCACCAACATGTTCGTTGGCCGCAGGAATGTTCAGAGCCAGCATGGGGATATGATCATGGATTTTTTCGAACTCATTGTCCATGAGGACTGTTTGCACGGTGAAACCCGCACGTGCATACACCCGAACAATACGTTGAAGGAGAAGACCAAGTGTAGAAGCAGTCCGTTGAGGTGTGTGTTCAATTGTGATTAGGTTAATGTTTCTGGACACCGACACAAGAAATGGGACCGAATCAACAAACATGATATCAGCAGCCAATGTGACCCGCTGATTGACATCAATAATTTCTTTGGGGATATCCACATAGTCCGTGACAACACGAGTAGGTTTGCGACGTACTGTCTTTCCCCGTATGGTGGCTAGGTCTGGGCCAAAAATTCTGTGAGCATTTTTAACATCAGCAATCGAAATTGGGCAGTCTTTGATCATATTATGACGTACCAACCCTTCAAAATCACGATTGGATGGAGAAGCTATCATGCCCAAGAGGCAACGTGCCTCCGCAGCATTGGCAATTTGTTTGCGGGAGAAGCCATCATAGTTAGAGCGGACAGTTCCTACTTGTGGTTGAGGAGGTGTGTCCGCAGGGTAATGCAAGTCAGCATCATTGACGAGAAGATATGCAGCATGAGGGTGTTGTTGGAGGTCGAGAGCATGGAGGCCTTTTGGGGTAGGCTTGAACTCCACAAGGCCATGGGTCGTGTGAACCTGGAACACACCGCCGCGATCAGTACTGTCGTATGTAACCCTGAAATTCTTCCCAAGACAATATAGGGAAAGGACGTTGGCAATCCCGCTGGAATTGAAATACACAGGAGTATCCCCAAAATCCGCCTCCTCGGTGGTTGTCATAGAGCCATTGTTGCAATGTACTTGGATGGGATTCTCTGCAGGGCGAATGTTGTGGACGATGTTGGGATTGGTGAATAAATTGACGGTGGATTGGCTGTCAAGGAGAACCAAATCAGAATTGACGGGAGCACGGTGAGAGGGAGGATTTGATTCCTGAGCAAGGACAACGTCGGACGTGTCCCCGGGGTTGGTGGCATCGTGGATCTGTGTAAGAATTAATACACTTGAGTCGTCACTGGCGTCGGAGGCGTCGTCCGTCGTTGCGATGGCATGAATTTGCGCGGGGGGTTTGGCCTCTGGACACACATTGGAAGTATGACCCACCTTGCCGCAATGTTTGCATTTGACAGTTCTTATCTGTCGGGAGGAGGTGGAAGATGCAGAGGATTGCTTGGAGGTATCATCACGGTGTTTTGTAGTACCCTTCTGGTTGGTAGAGCCTTGAGCAAAAACAAGAGCTTGGTCTTCCTCTTTGACCACTGGCATATTAGGCTTCTGGTACTGTTGGCAGGGAGTACGGATGGTGGTGTCGGAGCGATGGTTAAGTAAGGAGAGACACTGATCCGGTGACTTCGGGTAAAGATCCATGCCAAAACCATATTGGTTATGTAGGTCAGACTTGAGGGCAGCATATCGATCTTTATTAGCGCCGCTGAGCATGAGGCACCCGAGAAATTCATCGCGAACGAGGAGAATTGCTTTCATCCGTTTGTCGTCTGTTGGGGAAGTAGCACTGGAAATGGAACCCTCTTTGGCAAGTTCTGAAAGCTTCGCAGATAGAAAATGTGGAGTGATTCCAATGGCACCGATCCCGCCATAGGTCTTGAGAGTTTCTACATGGGCGCAGAACTCTTGATAGTATTTGTGATTGTCGACCCCCTCTTTTTGGTAATAGGTGAAAAGTTTTTTGTGGGAGGCAACGGTGGCCATCACACTCTGTGTCTTGGCATCGTAGGAACAGCATAGGCTTTGGATGAGCTTGAGGAGGGCAATGGGATCTTGTGCAGTTCTAATCCCGGGAAACACATCGGTGGCATTGATCTCATTTTGTAGGTGAGTGGTGCACTGGTGGTAGATTAGCACGAGTGCACGGGCCATATCAATTTCATATTTATCCAACTTGGCGGAAGCCTTCTCGTGCTGCTTTTTCCAGAGGTATATGTCGATCTCGGAAACCTTAATTATTTTGAGAGGATCGGTCAGGTCTTGCTTGTCTTTGGGGGCGTCGGAAATGGTGATTGTCACCGGCGTCATCGTCCTGATTGCCTCGGAAACCTCATGCATGTAGTTGAGCTGGATATAGTCCGCAATTTTTTGGAGAGATCAATGGAACATGGCCGCATTGTGCACCCCTGTATTATCAAATATGTCATTTTCAAGGCCGGGTGTCTTCCCTTTTTCTCTGGGGCCAGTATTGTTGTTGTTGTTGTTGTTGCTCCCCCATCTGTTGCGGTGGCGGCAATCACGACTTCGTTGGGGATGGCCCTCATTCACCGGTGGAGGAACAGCATCAGGTTTTTTTCTTTGATATCACTCATCGTGATATGGAGGGCGGGCACGTAGCCCTTAATTTTATTAATATGTTGGAGCGATGGCGAATAATTTTATTCGAATAGCCAAATTGACAATGGAATTCGAGATATTAATAAAATTATGAGCCGCAGCTCTCTACTCGAGTGGTGACCGATTTCGGTCGAACTCTGGGGAGAGGGGAGACTCTAGGGTAGGTTCCACGTCAGCTAGGCCTGCACGTGGTGCAACTACATCCCGCCAAGTAACCATCTTCCCATGTGTCCCAACAGGGTGTAGACATCCATTGGAAGGGAGAGAAAAGCAAAACAAAAAAACAAAGAGAATGATGTGTTGGATTGAAAAAAAATGGACCTAAAAAAGTAAAATAATTGAGCCGAACCTTCCCGCTAAAACTTATGTTTTCGATCTAGGTACCAGCCTCTCTCTTGTTTGCCGTGTCATTGGCCCGGCCGGCCCAGTGTACACTCATCAAACCACATCCTTCCACCCCGCCCCATTCATCCAACGAAATGGCCGACGAAGGCGACAGCGTCAACGGCGACGAATGCCCCGCGCCACCGGACGACAAACTCCCGACGACGGCAACGTCCTCCCCCCCCCCCGCCGCCGCCGCCCCCCCCCCCCCCCTCCTCCTCCAACATCGACTTCGAACCGCCGGCCGCGTGCATACGACGGCTGCTCAAGCAATCGCTACCGAAATCCACGAACGTATCCAAGGATTCGCTAATGACCATATCGCGCGCCTCGGGAATATTCGTGCTTTACCTGACTGCGTGCGCGAACGACGTGGCGCGCGAGGGACGAAGGACGACGATAGTCGCGAAGGACGTGTTGGGCGCGTTGAGGGAATTGGACTTCGGCGACTTCCTCCCGGCGATGGAGGCATTCTTGGAGGGTCATCGACGCGACGAGCGTAATAAGAAGGAGGAGAAGGAATTGATGAAGATGAGACAGAAGGAGGGGGGGGGGGGGGGGGGGGGGGGGGGGGGGGGGGGGGGGGGTCGGCCGACAACAAGATCAAGGACGCGACGACGGGGAAGTTCGTTGGCAAGAGGAAGAGGACGACGGAGTCGATGGAGGATATCGGCGCTGGGAATGACGCGGCGACCAACTCAACGACGAAGGACGGCGGGGATGCAGAGTCGATCGGGGGGGAGGACGTCGACGAGGTTGACGATGACGACGGAGGGGGGGATGAAGAAGACGAGAATGACGAGAATGACGAAGATGACGATGGATCATCATCGTCGAAGAAAAGTAAGACAATGATGATTTCGTCGATCGACGGGGAATGAGGGGAGAGAGGAGGTGGGGTGAGGATGGGGGTTAGTGGATTGGTTTTTTTTGGAGGGGGGGTGGACGAGGGGGAATGAAGGGGGAAGAGAATGATTCTGGGTATTGTCTGCGTTGCGTATGTTGTAAGGATTTAAATAATACTCTTTTGTATTAATCAAGAGGGGCGCGTCGATGTTCATGCGATATTTGATTTATCTCTAATTGAATGATCGTCCGATGTGAAAAGGAAGAGCTCGAGAAATGAACGTTCATCGTTGGTGCTGTATCCTGCACCTCCTTGATTAGATAGCGTAGTCGGGTCTGTCACTCAGGTTTCGCTCATGGGTAGGAGGAGTAAGGACCAACTCATCAGTTAGAAAACATCTGTCCTGTATCGTTATTATTATTATCATCATATTTAGGATATTAACAGATATTTTTGTTGTAACTTGACTCGGAGGCCTATTCGACGTGTTCAAGTCGTCCAAAGAGTGCTTGTGTATCCACCCTTGGGAATTTCGGGGGGAGTCATCCCATATATTAGAACGGGGGTGGAAAGAGAGAGACGGGGATAGGAGGAAGCGGGTAAAATCCCCAAGAGGGCCATATCCGTTCTTATTTCGATCGAAATATGTAATGCGACATCCAATCCCCAATGTGTCATTTTTTCGTCGGGTAACTAAAATCTCCTCGGTGCTATTAATTATTTATAGGTAAGGAAATCCATGTCCTGTGATGGAGGATCCGGCGACCATGCCGCCGATTGCGATCATCGCCTGTTTTGAATTTTGTCAATTAAGTCATACGCGAGGGGGGATGAAAGAAGGGAGCGTCGATGAGATTTGGGACAAAAGGGGGGACACCACGAAAATGATCAAAGACGGAAGAGAAAAACAATCCCCCCTCACCAGGCGACCGTTCTTCAATTCCTTGAGCTTCATCGCCTTCCTCCCCGCCTCGTCCTTGGGATACAAACCCAACGGATCGAAGTCGAAATTTCCCGGCTCGCGATCGTACTCGTTCATGTTGCTAAGCGCCGCGAGGGAACACGCCTCCGCGAAGGACACCCACAGGAGTATCTGCTTCATGGACGAATCGAGGAGGGCATCGTGCGCGTCCAGGACGTTCGGGATGGCCTCGAAGGAGAATTGTTCGCCGGGCACGCGAACGAATTCCGGCACGATCAGTCCGACGGTGGCGAGCATGGCCTGTCGGCCGTGCTTGAGTTCCGCCTCGCGGAACCAGTTGAGCCATTCGGGCGCTCTCTGGTCGGGTTCGTGTTTCGTGTTTCGGGATGGTTCGTTTTTCGTTGTTGGTCGAAACGGTGGATGGGTGGGGGGGGGGGGGGTGAGGGTGGAGAGAGACGAAACGAAGGAGGTCATGGGTCAGGGCGCGACGGCTTAAGTTGTGTAGGTAATCCCGAGGTCATCACCGTCTCCGCCATGGCACTACAACATTATCCGAACCACATGACAGAAGCCAAAGGTCAATAATAACCACTCACCTCCGAGAAACCAATCGGATCGAAGTTCTTCGACGTCTTCTCGCTGCCGAAGTTGAAGGGCATGGGCTCCGGTCCCTCGCCGCCCACCATGCCGTTGGCGAATGCATCCAATGCAGACGATGATGTTGACGACGTAGCCCTCATCATGGAGGGGGCGAAGGCCGAGGCCGTACCGGCCATGGTCACGAGAATGGTGGCAGTTAGCTTGGCCATGATGTACCCTAAATATATATTTTTTATCTCCACGATCCTGCTCACACTATATTATTACTCGCACCTGCCGGCCGTCCGAGAGAGATGATTGTCAGGGCACAGGCGAGAGATACTACGATAGAGAGAGTAGATCCAACTTCAACTACCAAGTCTAGAACATATCGATAAAAGTATCCGGTCCACGTCGCCCGATCATTCGAAAACAGAATAGTAGCAAGTCATGACGAATTACACGATGGGCGGTACGGGCGAAATTTGTTCCGCATATGGTAAGAAAACGTGTGCGCGGATGATATCTTCACTTCAATATCGATTCGAGCTTCGCGTTACCATCGAAATAAGGTCGACAAAATTCGACAAGTAAATCGAGAGAGGCATAGGATAAATATCTCATCATACATCGTGATCGACGAAGCTCACATACAAGTCTTTTCTCCACCGACGACACCAAACCTCACACTCAAACACCCCCGTCTATATTATATCCAAAATTCTACACCGATTTTGAGACCACCATGAAGTCCGCCTCAATCGTCCTCGCCCTAGCGGCATCGTCGGCATCCGCCTTCGCCCCCGCTCCCGTGAAGAGCGGCACTACCGCATTGAATACGGTTTGGGATAGTTAGTGAGTTTGCACATGCGCGTTTATTTCTTGCCTTTCAGAAACGCACACAGGGTTTCGTCGGTCCGTTGCTACGACTTGGCGTCGTTTTTAAATACATGAACATCCATTCCGCGCTTCCTCTTCCTTCCCATTCCATTTTCACGTCCTCATTCCTCACATCTCTTCCCTCCCGTTCCATTCCATCCGTTCGAATGAAAAAATATCTTACCAACGACAACAACGAACTAACGAACAAACCAAAAGCATCGGCGGTACCGACTTCAAGGGCGGCAAATTCCAATTCGATCCCCTCGGCCTATCCGAGACCTACTCCCCCCTCGTGCCCTTCTTCCGCGAGGCCGAGCTCCGTCACGGCCGCACGGCCATGCTCGCGGTCGTCGGCTTCATCGTCGCCGACTTCGTTCGCATCCCCGGCGACGCCTACAGCTTCGAGGCCATACCCAAGGTCGTCGACGCCCACGACGTCCTATTGGCGGGTCCCATGCATCAGCTGCTGCTGTGGATCGGCCTCTTCGACGCCGTCATTACCATCCCGTCGATCCAGGCCACGATGAGGGGGGAGCGCAGTCCGGGGGATTTCGGCTTCAAGGGACCCGACGACCAGAAGAAGATGGCCAAGTACGAGCTGAACGAACTTCTCAACGGACGGTTGGCCATGTGCGCCATCGGGGGCATCGCCACCCAGACCGTATTGACAGGACACGGATTCCCCTACGTATGAGGGAATGCGGAATATGGGGGGGAGAGCGGGATAATTGGGAGTTAGGAACGAGATGTGCGTACGGCGGTGCGGGAGACGACACGGAGCGCCATTCCCGACACGCCGGTCCTCCCTCATTTTTTCTCCTCGCGCGAGGGAGGTCCTTGTTATTCGTATGGCATTTTGCGCACGCACGATGCTAGTTTTAATAATTTGACAAAAAAAAATGCAATTAACATCCCCTCTCGAAACGATGTTTTTGACGTCCCCTCCTTCACTCGTTATTCTCTTAAATGTTGTGCGAAATCAGCGTCTCGGATAAACCCCTAGAGATCGGGACGATCTTGCGTGAAATTCGATCTCTCGTTTTCCCGGATTCCCGTCCATCCGTCGTCCATTGCCCCCCCCCCCCCCCCCCCCCCCCCCCGTCGCCGTTCCAGTCGTCCTCCTCTCCCCCCCCCTCCCCCCTTCCCCCCCCCCCCCCCCCCCCTTTTGCATTTCTCATGAGTTAGCGTTCTCTCGCGGCCTCGTGCGGCGATCTGGTGATGGGTATCCCGTCCCCGGGGGTGTAGGTATGATTGCACCCGCACCCTTGCATGGCGTAAGGGGGGGGGGGGGAATGAGCCTTTTGCAACGTTGAGTATCCTTTGTACCGAATGCGACCCATTACCGTCGGCCAGAAATATCGCCTGACAATATATATAAATATCACATATAAATCTGAATTACTTCGATGCGTTTTTTCCTTTTCGTGGGGCAAGGGTAGGAAGTAAGTATCGTAGGCACTACGATACTTCTTGGTGTTGATATGACATTATTTTTTTTCTCGATTTCAACTATGTATTGAATTCCAACACATCAATCGTTCTGAGAAATGAATTAGCGTCGGCGTGAGAGGCGCCCACCCAACAAATTGGGCGGCATGGTATAATATTATGGTAGAGCGGATCGAAGAGGAAGCACAACGCTGTCTAGCTGCTGCACCATTTACATCATAAAAATACAACCATTAAAAACGAACCAACAACATGAGACTCTCGTCCTTTTTCGGTTTCATCTCCGTCGGAGTCGGTAACAGGCGCGTTCTCGTCATAACCTCCGCCGCCAACCTCTTCGAGGCCGATGATGTTGTGTCCAGAGGGGTGGATAGTATCGATTACAAAGAAACCGCCTCTCATAATCCCTTCGTTGGTGACGATGAAGTCGGGAGCATGCCAATCAACGATGCAGGGACCATTTCATCGTCGTCCAACCCCGTTGAGGCCGATGCCGATGGAGGACGAGGAGGAGCGCACGAAGTCACCGGCATTGATGGCGCGGTAAATGCGACCTCGGGGGAGCTATCAGACATATTCGATGACTCTTCTGTCAAAGCCACGGCCGCTATTGGTAGCAACATGCTCGACGATCAAATCATTTGCGGATATCAGGGATGGTACGGACATCCGGCGGACGGCGCACCGATAAAAAGATGGAGACATTGGTTCCGAGTCAACGGGACCGCTCCTCCATATGAGGATGTTATGGTGGATTTTTATCCCGCGATCGACGAATATGACGTCGGCGATTTGATGGAATCGGGCGTGAAGATGCCGGATGGTACATACGCGAAATTCTTCTCGAGCGCGAGGCCGAATGTCGTGTTGAAACATTTTCAATGGATGGCGGCCTACGGCATATCCGGCGCGTTTCATCATAGGTTCATGACAGACTCTGGGAATACTCCAATACATGCGACGAGGACAATAGTCTTGCGAAACGTAAGGGATGCCGCGGAGGCAACGGGACGATTATTTGCCGTATCATACGATATAGCCGGAAATGGCAACAATGTCTTGGAGCGGCTGAAGAACGATTGGATTAATCTCGTGGACAATGAGAGAATCACGAGCAGTAACCAATACATACATCAGAACGGATTGCCTGTATTACATGTCTATGGGATAGGATTTACAAGTATACCGGTTAACGATACTACTGGGGTGCAAAATCTTATCGACTGGTTTCAATCCACTGATGCGGGGAGGTATAGAGTATTTTTCATTGGTGGGGTTCCAGGAAGGTGGCGGGATGGAGTTGGCGATTCCAGGACAGGAGCGGCATGGAAGAATATTTATGATTCTTTGGATGGAATCCATCCTTGGCATGTGGGACGATGGGATGATGCGACTACTTTTGACACATATTACTCGGACTATATTGCAGATGATGTTGCATATTGTAAGGAAAGGGGGATCCGTTACATGCCCACCTTGTGGCCGGGGTTCAGTTGGCACAACCTCAAAAGTAAAGAAATTGTCCCCCGACCAGCTATCAACAGCGTTCCTCGAAGTGGTGGAAAGTTCATGTGGAAGCAGGCATATACATATGCGGCCAATGACGATATCAATACAATTTTTTGTGCTCAATTCGACGAGGTGGACGAAGGAACCGCAGTATTCAAAGTTACCGCCAGGACGACTGACCTCCCCCTGCCGGAGGGTGGGTGGTTGGGTTTGGATGCCGATGGCATCAACTTGCCCTCAGATTGGTACCTTCGATTGGCTGGTGAGGCGCAATTGATGTTGGAGAGAAAGCGGCCCCTGACTGGCACGATCCCCCTCGATCCTAACATCCCGTGGGTTCCATATACGTCCGGCCCAACTGGTAGCCCCAGTACCAGGCCAACGCGTAGTCCAACAGGAAGTCCATCGTCAAATCCAACGAACAAACCAACCAATACGCCCGGCCCTACGCGTAATCCCAGTGCCAGGCCAACGCCCAGTCCAACAGGAAGTCTATTGTCAAATCCAACGAACAAACCGACAAATACGTCCGGCCCCACGGGCATACCCAGTGCCAGGCCAACGCCCAGTCCAACAGGAAGTCAATCGTCAAATCCAACAATCACACCGACCAATCAAACTCCTACAATTAAAAATACATCGTTAAATCCAACGAGGAGACCGGGAATGTCGAGGCCAAAGGTTGGGAAGAAGAAGCAGTCGAAGGGACGGAAAAAACCGTCAGGAATCAGAAGAAAGTATAAGCGTAATGGAGGTTAGAATCCAAAAGCCCCTGCAGTGAAAAACAAAATATATATCAGCATAAGAAGTCATGGCCGACGAGCGCGGTGGAGATTTCGAAGGAATGTAGGAAGAGAGGTGTATATGCGCCTCAGAAGTTGGCCTCACTCCCCCATTCATCACCCCTATGTAAAACCAAATAAAATAGAACATGTTTTCCATTTTATACTTGTTATACTTTTTCTTCATCGTCTATGATTCATTAATGTAAACCCGCCCGACGAGCGACATCATGATTCAATGGACGCTGGGGGGAGAATACCACCATGGATTCTCGGATCTCATCCATCCCATTCAGCTCCCCCCCCCCCCCCGATAATGTTGCTCACATTGCATCCGCCTACATCCCCCTCCCCCTCTCCTTCTCCTCGATGGCAGGCGGGGTCTTCGGCCTCCACAATCCCGCCAACGCACCCCTGATCCCACCCCGATCGTTCGTCGCGATCATGCCCAACCCCACGAACGTCGCGATGCCCAACGCGACATTGAAAACCCTCGTCGGTCCGATGAGGGCCCTAGATACCTTGGGTACGTAATCGGTCGCGACGTAATTCATGCCGATCCACGAGTGAGCGGCGATGGATCCGGATATCGCGATTCCCAAGCATTTGTCGATTGACGTATCGGCGTACGAGTCCGGCACCAATAGGTAGGCCGGTACGGCGAACGCGAGGAAGGTCGTGATTCGATGGTGTAGATGAGTCGCCTTTCGTCCGGCGTCGCCCGCGAGGGGGGAGGAGGAGGAGGAGGAGGAGGAGGAGAGGGCCGCCCGTGGCGCAAACGTGGTAGTCGCGTTATTATTCCCCCCTATCGTCCTCCATCGTTGACAAGAACGGAGGAGGGCCGAGGAGACTCGGTGTGAGGATATCATCGCGGCGGTGATTTGAAGCCTCGTGGGGGCGGGGTGGAAATTGTTTTATTGATTTCAGTGGAAAGGGACGAACGGTGGGATCGGAGGCAAAACGGAAGGCAGCAGAAGGTCGGGAGATGGGACGATGTGTCGTGAGAAAAAAACTGAAAAAAGAGGGAAGGGGAGCAGACAGATGGCCAGCAACAAAAAATATCGTAAGTATCGTACAACATAAGACATTTTAGGTATGAAGTAGAATGTCATGGAGTTGAAGACTTCAAAAAGAAAAGTACTTGAATGCTCATACTCTCATCATAATGAGTTCTATTTTCCCACCATGAGCAACAACAATGGCATTTACAAGCTTGAGATTCCTGTGAGAGCACTTCGTTTATACCCCGACTACTAATACTACACGTCATCCGTCGCTCCGATGCCCCCCCCACCTTCCATGCCAAGGCATACGCATCGCAGCTCATTCAATTGAGGAGCATGCATTCGGCTGCTCTGCCTTCATCATCGGGGATGGCCCAGAGATTGGGTGGAGTATATTTACGAGATGCATAATGATGCTATGCATCAAGATTCCCCCCACCATCAAGGCGATAAAGGGCAGAGCATTCTTTGATTGCACAGGGTTGGCTACAGTGATTACCTGTGATGGGCTTGAGGAGATGTCCTATTTCTGAATAGGAAGCCAGAACTAGAATGTAATTGATTGAATAAAATGGAACTAGATTTAAATAAGCAAAACCTGATAAACTCGTAATAGAGCGCAGGATATCCTCACCCATGGCCATGGAATGTGTGAAATAAACATGAATTCAATTCAATACTGAGATCAAATACTCCTCACAAGGATGGTAGGGAGTGATACGATGGATATGAACAATATCAACATAATCTTTTAGATGTGTGTGAAATAAAAGTTCTTCAAGGACACGTGCAGGAAATAAAGTTACTAACTGTGGTGTGACAATTAAATAGAGATCAACGCAGTATGATGTTTAGATACCATGTGTAACTATTTTGCTAGGCGGCCCACTAACAAAGTCTTTCCAGCTCAGCATTTGTAGGTGCGATGTATTGAAAGTCAATTGACAACTTGTGTGATATTTTTCATGTGATTCTTTACTAAAGGACAAGTGTGATATTTAAAAAGTCTAAAAAGACAGGTGAGTTTGAAAACACAACATTTAGCAATAGGTGAAGTATTAAAGTAGCTTGAAATTACCAGTGAGTTGCTTCTTTTGACCTTGACCCGATGAAAAGAACGTCTGCATATTGATGTGAAGTCAAAAAAAATAAAAAGCGTGATGTGATATCATTAATGGTCATGTCCTCAGGTGAGTATGTGTTGAGACGATGTGAATGAATGTATTCCTATCGACGAATTGACATTGGGATTCGAGATATTAATATATTTATGAGCCAAAGCTCTCTACTCTGCCATGACTCGTATCCTTAAAGGCTTGGTCTGAGAGGAATGAATGGCTGGGCTGGTCTGATTTGCAAGTAGTGCGTCATGCCAGCTCACATTATTTCTCGTGGGCTTGATAGGGATCGGTACTGGCTCACGGCTTACATAAGGTACTTTTGTACCGGATGTCTGTGCACTAACACACTCACTCGGTGGAGAAGTGGTCTTTGAAAAGAGTCGGGGCTTCATCCGAATATTAGGTGAGAATTGTTGATGAGTTGGGGGTGGAGCGAAAAGAGGTTCTTTGGAGTAATCTATAGAGCAATTCATCAGGAATGCACGCATTGTAATGAATTTCAAACCTTGAAGGGGTTTTGTAAGGACGTCAGCCCACATGTCATCAGTAGGGCAGTATTTGAGAGTAAGTTTACCAGAGTTGTGAAAGTGTCGAATGTAAATGTACTTTGCCTTATATGTTTTGTTTGTTTGGAGCTTGAAATAAAGCCATTTTTAGCCAGAGATAATGTACTCATATTTTCTTGGTAGACGATGTTGGTGGAAATGGTGTAACCTTGTGCCTCAAGAAAGTGTCGTGTCCAAAGAATATCACTAGATTTGTCATGTAAACCAATTAGTTCACTTTCCATGGAACTTTTGGATGGAACCTTTTGTTTTGTGGAAGTGCTTGTGGCAGCACCTTTACCAAATGTAAGGAGAGAAATGGTGTGTCCCTTACAGTCATCGTGTGTTTGGTGAGAGGCATCAACATACCATGTGATGTTTGTGAGGGAGTTAGCTGAAAGGGTTAGTTTGAGGTGACGCATTGAATATAAAAAGCAAAGGACGCGTTTTAGTTTCCCCCAGTCATTTTCATCAGGGGATTTGATGTGTGTGGTAAAAAAAGCAACAGTTGTTTGAATATCCTGACAAACCCGTGATAGAAAAAGGAGTTGGGCCGTGGTATGGTGGTAGGCTTGAGCCTGTATTTCAGGTATATGTTTGGCATCGTGGTCGGACCTGGAAGAGGTGATCACTGGCAGGTGAAGACGTGACACCATTAATTGTTTCAGGGAATGCATTGATAACTTTGGTGATATAGGGAATCATGTCAATAGCAACAGAACCTTGTTTGTAAAAGGCAATGTTCATTCCAAGATAATCGTGGCGTGGTCCTTGAGTGATGTTGAGTTTCTTGTCATCCATTTCGTACCGGCAAGCAAGCCAGTTGAGTAAGGTGGTGACACAGGAGGGGTCAACATGTCCAATGAAAAAATCATCGACATGCCAGCATATTGTCATTTGTTTGCCGTTGACAATTTTATTTGCCACGCGAGGATTGTAGGGATTGATAGTATAACCGGTAGAAGTTAAATCAGCGACTAATTTTTGGTAGAAAAATACGGCACTCTTCATCATGCCATAAACTGCCTTTTCAAGTTGGACATACAGGACAGTTTTTCCTTTTGCATTAGTGGTGACAAACTTTTGGTAGAGTTTGGGGGCCACTTTAACCATTGATTCTGCAAGGATGCCATCGAGGCGCATTAGGACATAGTCTGGGTTATTAGCCTGAAGGAAAGCTCCCGGTATATTGCAGGTGGCAACATCTCATTGTTTGTGAGTATATATTGTGCTTTGGATAAAGATTGAGTCAGATGTTACTGTAGGTGCAGTAGCTTCCTCTTTAGCAATGTGGTCATGCTGAGTGCTGCTGTTGGCACAGGCACGTGCTTTCACTTCGCGAAAGTTTCTCCGTTAAAAACATGAGAGAAGTGAGAGCCTTGCGACGATCGTCTCGGAAAAGTGTTTTTGGGTCTTTTGGTGTGAAACATTCCAGGGTGTGAAATTGAGTGAGTTCTTTCATGATGGCTTGACTACCACGTTCTTCAAAATGCTTGAGGCTTGCTTTGAGGCCATATTGTTTTTTAGGAGAGGAAGGAGGATCAATATAAAGTTTATTCACTGTGAGTAACATGATGTAGTGGCAAACATGGGCCATCATAACTTCGTTTTTATTAGCAAGATCAACCGTGACACCAGAACAATTGGTGTAAGGATAAGATGGATCAACCTCTTGTTCTGCAATGGTAGTGAAAATATAGTCATCCAAGCGCCTGGGCGGTGCCCGGGACCGCTGGGGTAGCGGTGGTGATGAGCCAGAGGGGCCAGAGGGGGCTGGGTGGCAACACTGACCGGAATAGTGTCGTGGTCAGGTTCAATTTTAGGGAGGTACTGTAGAGTTTGACGAAGGGAAGGAGGGAGATGAGATACATCAGCAGCATCATCGTCGTTGATCTCGATGACCTTGGGTGCGGGAGGAGGATGGGGGGTAACATCCAAATCTGCATTCAATGCCACTGTTAGACTTCCCACATACGTACGTATGTTTGAAAGCTACGTATGCTATCTAGCGAGCATTTAGCGATTGAGAATTATTTACATTATTTAAATTCTTCACGTGGAAGGTTTCCACGTGAGGTTTTTTCCTGTGAACTAACCAAACTAGATTGCCAAGTAATCACCTTTACACTACAACATCTGTTTGTCACTGTTTAGCAGCCACTTCATCCACAATGGGAAAACAGTCAGGTTTGTTACCGGGAGTAATATCAGGAATATAATCCTCGTCATTATCGCTGTGTTGCACTCCCGGAGCCAAACGGTTCAGTTGCACTCCAGGAAGCTCGGCAGGGATATCTGGGTATGGGCCAATTGGGGTGGGATCCAAAGACATGTTTGTGGTGTCTTCCCAGGGGTAAAGTATGCGTTCCTGTCGGCAAATACCAGGTCACTTGGCACACCATTATTTTTGGCAAAATGTGTGACTCGCTCAATGACCGAAGTTGGGACCGGTAGTTCAGTGAAGTTTTGCCATTTTAAAACCAGTCCGGTAAGAAAAAATTGTACGTGCCTTGGATATTCCCAGTGGGGCTGAGGCAAATTGCAGGGACACCGTGAGGTTTCATACTGTTGCGTCCAACATCGTGATCTTCGTGGACCTCACAGTACGAGCCGAACATAGCACGACAATGATGTGGGTAGTCGAGGCTTTGGCGGAGAATAGTTTCAAGTGGGATATATCGAGTGCCACTGGTTGGTCAAGGCAAGTTGTTGAGCCACATGACAACGAAGTGGAGGAGATGAATCACAATCTGGTGGGGTAGATGCGGGTAAGGGAGGGTGCAAACAATGCCACATGCACGTTCCTTGATGACGCCGATTCAACATTCAATTTCACCAATATGTTTGGAAGCGGCTGGTGTATTTAGATCAACTGTAGGGACGTGATCTCGGATTTTGTCAAATTCATTGTCCATCAGTAGAATTTGGACCGTTAGGCCAGCTTTGTTATAAGCCCGGATGATGCGGTTGAGGATGGAACCAAGGTGTGAAGCTGTGCGTGTAGGGGCGTGTTCAATGGTTATTAGGGTAATATTACGTGAAGCTGAAACCAGAAACGAAATACCATTCACAAACATGACATCTGCAACCAGGGTGACCTTGTTATGTTGTGTGAAAAAACTCCTGGGGGTTTCTGACATGAGCCCAGAAAGTTCACTGTAACAATGTGTAACTTTTGTAACAAATGTTACACTTTAGGCATGCCCGGTCCAAGGCCAGACATTAGATGTG
>JALLPB010000065.1:0-28188 GCA_036939975.1 Cyclostephanos tholiformis | reverse complement strand
TAGCGCTTAGTTAGCCCTTAGTTAGCCGTTAGCTAACCCTTAGCTAACCCTTAGTTAGCTCTTAGTTAGGTCCTGGCGTCAATTGTTTTAGGAAAAACTTTTCTATCACCGTCATTTCGGGCGAACCACTTTTCCCGTACAGTCGCGCGTGGCACCCCTTTTACGTTGCCCATTTCGGTTGTTTTTCGCTTTTAGTATGCGCCAACGCACAAGATGTTGCATTTCTACTTTTAGTTTGCCTAGGTTTCTTCTTGCCTGCTTTTGCTATGCACCATTGTCTCGCTTGGCTTTTTATTCACCTCGTTGGCGTATTCTTTCCTCTTGGCGCCATTTTTGTCGTATCGGCTGTTACCGTCCATATTTACCCCTTTTTGTTTCCCTCAATGTTCTCTCGGTATACTTTTTATATGCACCCATTCGTGACTGAAGCCACTTTTTTTACACCTCAACGTAACAAGGTTTATCTTTTGTTACACCGCAACATTCTAGATACCCACTTTTTGTACGCCTCAATCTATAGAAACCATTCTTTCTGTTTGCCTCATTTGTTGTTGATTCAACCTTTCGTGTACCTCAATGTCTGCGAAAAGTACTTTTAGTCTACCTCGTTTTGCTCTATCTTTGATTCTTTCACACCTCGCTGCGTATTTGCATGCTATTTTTTGTACCTTAACACATTAGTAATACACTTTTGTTATACTCACTATTACTATAATACCCCTTTTTTTACACCTAGTCGTTGTCTGAGAATACTTTAATTATACCTCAATATTAAGGCGTTTTACTTTTAATATGCCTTAATGTACTTGCAATGGTATTTTCTTGCACCACAATATCCATTGTCCTGTTCATGTACCTTATCGTTCTGAGATTATGGTCAATGCGCACCTCATTCCGGTGACTGTGTTCACTTTTTTTTCAACACACATTTGCTTTACATCCTTTTAGGCATGGCAAACACCAATCGCACCAATCCCCATGGCAGTAGTCCTGTCTCCCTACGTCGCAGTGCGAGGAATAAATCAGGTGACGCACCTCCCCGCAGCACCGCTGCTCGCGCTTCTAAGAAGAAGAAGACCCAAACCAAGAAACGTCAGGAAACGAGCCCCCCTGACTCCGGTGATGATGCTGATCATGTTCAGGGTCAGCGCAAGGATCCTCCAGAATTACTTCCGGGTGCTGTTTTAAACAGCGGGTCACACCTTACTTCTGCTGATGCATTCCTACCACCCAATGCGCGTCCTCCTCTCCCCCCAGTTGGTGCGTTTCTGTACGCAATAAACAACCGTGCTTCCGACACTGGCACTAGCGTACCTTTCCCCTCCAGCGAAGTTATGCCGCGATTGATTGAGATTGCTCCGCCGAGTGGCGGTGCAGCAGCTGCTTTGGCGCCGGATAATGAACACCAACGATATCCGCGCAGGTCTAACAGGACGCCTGCGCCTAGTCCTCCGAAGAAAATCACCATCCGTCGCCAGGATGCTGATGCTATGGGTAACCTGTCTATGGGTAACCTGTCTCCGATTCATCATGATACGCCTCCACCTGCAAAGGAGTCCTTGTTGACGGACATGGCTGCCTATGCTAGTCATGCAGCATTGGAAAGTATAGGCGATGATGATAGTGAGTATCAACAGGACGAGTCCGACGAGAAATCTGATGATGAATACAGACCTCCCACCCTCCCACCACTAAACAAAATGGATGTGTTGGCGATGAAGTTGTTTGAGTATTCCGACGACGATGACGACGATCGTTTCATCTACGATGATGAGCTTAATGAGGATGCTAGAAGGATTGAGGAATCGGCATCAAGGAAGAAGGTTCAAGTAGGTCGTTCTAAGCGACTTCTTCTGATGAATGGTCCAGAAGAGCCCGATTATCATGGAATGAGTGTTGCAGAGGCTCAACTGGCTAAGGAGACGTTCGAATTAGAGCGTAAGAGGTGGAGGGAAGGCAGACTTTTGGAGAAGCTACGTAAGAAGAAATCCGAGGAATTTAATGTCGGCGACTATTCCGGTGACTTATCCCCAATTCTGCGAACAATTGCTCAAGTTTCTGCCTCTCACTTGAAGAGGGGTCACACGTTTCCCGATCGTGACCTTGTAC
This sequence comes from Cyclostephanos tholiformis, assembly GCA_036939975.1. NCBI lineage: Eukaryota > Bacillariophyta > Thalassiosirophyceae > Thalassiosirales > Thalassiosiraceae > Cyclostephanos > Cyclostephanos tholiformis. The sequence continues at coordinate 26,079 of JALLPB010000065.1, read as the reverse complement.
TTCTTCGGGTTGCGGAGGAGGCAAATTTCCGGGGCATCCATTACACAGTTGTGAAGGCTGACGATCGGCAGGTAACTTGCATCGGAACGACCGCATTCAATGTCCATGCGTCCCATTCCTTGAAGTCAGGATGGACAATCACGCGTTGTCAGATATGTGACAGTACCGATACAGCCATTGTTCATAGCCCTGCTAGTATCAACAAGCAGCTATGTAAATCGCGTCGATCGCCATTCAAGACAAGCATGCTTGTTCCGCTCATTGCTCCAGCAATAGCAGAGACACCTATGTTGTCTAACAAGGCTTTGCGGCAAATACTGGGGCCATATGCCAGAGACTACAGCCTAACTGACAACCTACTTCAGAGCTCTCGTAGCGAGGCCCGTAAGCTAATATTTGGAGTTCCTTCGGAAAACGTTGAGTATGCTGCGTTATTGAAGGAGGAGTTGGAAAAAAAGGGACACTTTGTCTCCCTATCTTTCACAAACAGGAGAGAGACAATCCGTAATGTCGAAAAGATCGTCCTTGCAGAAGAAAATCAGAGAAGAAAGGACACCAATGTTGACCCCCTTCGTCCAGAGGAACGCAAGTTGTTTGTTCGGGAATGGATGAGCAAAAACTCTGATGTATTACTTGCTCAGCTAGGTTCGAAGGATGATGATGTTCAGTTTCTTGATGGTGTTCTCTTTGCGCCGTCATTCTCTGTTAAGTCCGTTCCTTACCTGCAACAGACTTTCATGTCCGACGCCTGCCATTTGAACTTTGGAAAATATACTCTATTCTCCTGCTACGGTGTCACTGCTAATTCGAACATGTCTCCAGTCGCCTTTGCAATCTTGTTTGGAAATGAGAACGCAGCTAACTGGACTAAGTTTTGGGATTTTGCAGTACGTTTGCATCCAACACTGGATTCTGAGAAGATCACTGTCATCACAGACCAAGATAAGGGACAGAAGTCGGCCCTTAGCGTGCATCTACCAAAATGTGGTCACTTTCATTGTACGTGGCATAGACGTCAAAATATTATGAAAATGTGTGGGGGTGGCAGTGGTAAAACACCTTATACCGCTCTCTGGATGTATAACAAACTGGTGGCATGTCGCAACAATGGCGTGATTGAACACAACAAGACAATGTATGCCAAATTCATGTCCAACAAAGACTTGTATTATCTAAACTCGCTCACGGATGAAGAGCAGTATCCCGGAGCAAGGTGTGGGATGGGCGATGGCATTTATATGTACCAACGTACAGCAACCAGTTCCGTTGAATCGATGAATGCTGCGAATAGAGAAGTGAGAGAACGAACAGCAGTCGACCCACTCAACGCTACTTTGCTGCTAATTAACTTGGAATGCAAGAGGTTTCAACGTATGAAACAACAGGCATGGGGAGATGATTCGGGTCTGACTCCGAGAGGTAAGGAGTTGTATGAAAGTACGTACACTGACCTGTCTCCGGCACAATTCACTTTTAGTCAGACCGAGTGTGCCGACTACTGGGAAGTTCAAGTCCAACGCACGAACGTTGGAACAAAATCCGAACAAGTACAATTTCCGAAGGAACATACATTAGGTTATACGTTTGGATCCTACTTTGGAACATGCTCTTGTGGGCAAGACAAGGTAGATGGAATTCCGTGTGTGCACATGGCTGCTGTTGCTCTAAGTTCGCGGCTCCGCCCACAAATTACACCGATGAGTATCATGCCATATTGGTGGGGAAGGGAGCAGTGGAGAAGGCAGTTTCCGGATGATGTATTCGCTGATTTCCCTTCATCAATGAAATCTATTAAAGATGGTAAGATACCTGACCCATCGTATCGATATTGCCCTGACTGGACAGCTCCGAACAAAAGTGGACGCCCCAAGAAGAATGACCGGAGGAAATCAGGGATTGAAATGGCGATGGAGAACAAAAAAGGTGACCGCAAGAAGTCGGTAAAGAGAATAAGGTGTCAGATATGCGGAAAATGGAATCACGAAACTAACGACTGTTTCATTCTAACACGGCACCAAAAGAACAATTCGGTGGGAGAAGAACAGATTGAGGAGGCATTGGTTGAAGTCATAGACTTGTCGGAAACCACACCGCAGCAGCAGGAATGTCAGGTGGGGACGGCGGACTAAACTAGTGTGTGTATCCATGCATTAGGAGTTATTTTTTGTCACTACTTTGGCCGTATCCATCACCATCATGTTTGACTGTGTTTCCATCACCGGAAACCTTATTGTCTTCTGCATCAATAGGTTCTGCACATTTACCAAACCATCGCCTACCACCGCAGTCTGGCTCAATAGGGGCACCCACAATGAGATAACGTAAAGGACGCTGCTGCCCACAAATGTGGCAGTGCCGACGTGACATGTCCTCATTGGTCTTGCTGCACGAACCACACTCCCAGGCGACAACGACAGTTTCTTGATGGCGACCACAATTAGCACAGAGTGTGCCATCATTACCTTGCATACATGACGCACAATCAACAAGCATCTTGGGTGGGGGCATCGTGGCCAGATATGCGGTCGTTATGGACATACACCAAGCAAGCAGAAGGGGGCAAACAAAAAGCAGAATCGGTCGACGATGAAGTACTTTAAAATAGGTTTTATACAAAACGAGGTGAGAGAAAAGTGACTTCATAACGGCAACTAGTGACTAACGAAAATAAAAGCGGTAACAGATCACAATGATGTAAACTAAAAGTATATTTGGAACAAAGTAGGCAGAGTAAAAGTTATGAAACGCAATGGAGTAAACTAAAAGTAGTAACTTATTAAAATAAGGTAAACTAAAAGTAAGTTTCGCAACAAGGTGAACAAAAAGTGGTTTCTTGTGGTGTACTAAAAGTGGTCCAAAAAATGGAAAGTGGCAACGAAACCGAGGTAATGTAAAAGTGGTTAACCGCGCGACTGTACGGGAAAAGTGGTCCGCTCCAAATGACGGTGATAGAAAAGGCGTCTCATTGTTTTAAGTTCGGTAGTAGTATGGTAGATGATGGTATGTAGCCCTGACCATCCCCAAGTCGGCGGAACGGATTTACGGAGTATGGGTATCGGTAGATGATGAATACGCGAGCGATAATAATCTACCACACCCGACGACGGGCATCATCGGCCTACGCATCGTCGGGATCGACGTCGTCGCCTGGAGGATGCTGTCGACATCGTTCTTCGACGTCGTCGACGACGGTCGGTCACCATCGACTACGACCACGACGACGACGTCGTTGCTTTTCGGCGACGACCGCATCCGGTTCGGGGGAGGGAGAGGGATACGGCGATTGCGACGACATCGCCTCCGTCGTCATCTCCCCGTCGGTACTGCCGCTCGTGCGCTTCCGATCGGCGGTGTTGCGCTATCCGCCGCCGCGGCCGTCGCTCGTCGCCGGCGACGTCGATCACCGTCGCGACGACGCCGCGCGACGGCGAGCGAGACGACGCGGCGAGGAGGAGGAGGGGGGGGAGGGGGACGATGATTCTCGCCGCGCGGTCGCCGCCGCCTCGTCCCACGACGGCCATCGTCGTCCGTCGCTCGGGCCGTTCCACCTGTGCGTTTGGCCCAACCTCGAGACGCCGCCGTCGTCGTCGTCGTCCTCGTCCTACCCGGCGGGCGGCGGCGGGGGGGGTCACGTGGCCCTGGGTAGGAACGGATCCGGGAAGACGCTCCTTTCGCTAACCCTCGCGAGTACAGCCGCCTCGACGACGATCCCCGTCGTCGCCCGGGGGGAGGAGGGGGACGATACGTCGTTCTTGCATTCCGGCGAATTGACGATGCGACGGGGGGATACGACGGGCGGGACGACCCGTCGGGATCATCGTTTCCTATCGACCGTGTCGTTCGAATCGCACTCCGACCTTCTGCTGAACGAGTCAACGACGACCGTTTATCGTGCGTTGATACCGGGCGGCGGGAATCGATTATCGGACACTGCGAAATTCCTATCGGTGAGATTGGGAATGTTCCCACTATTGAATCGATACGTGAATACGCTATCGACGGGGCAAATACGTCGGGTGTTATTGGTACGCGCGCTCGTGTCGAGGCCGAGCCTGCTGGTATTGGATAACGCGTATGACGGACTCGACGTCGAGGGCAGATCGGGATTGCGCGACATAATCGAACGAGTGTTGCGAGGGTTTCGAATGGACATACTCGTGCAGGGGGTGGGCGATGCAAGGGACGCGGCGCGGACGCAGGTATTGCTCTTGACGCATCGTCCGGAGGAGATCTCGGACGGGTTTGGCAGGGTCACGTTCCTGGATGGCATCGGCGAAGGAGGAGGAGGGGGGGGGGTTAGGACCGAGGATAGATCGGGGCGGACCGGTGAGGAGCTGGTGAGATCGCTGGTATCGAACGGGACATTTGAAGGAGAGGAAGGAAGCGATGCCGATGCCGCCTCGGATCATCCTTGGGACATCGTTCCCGTTGGGTACGTATTCCCGAGCGAAGTCGACGTTAAGAATTTTTGGGAGTCCGTGGGAGGATCGATGTATGAAACGACCGACCCACAGGCGACAGTCGGCGAGAGCGACATCCTAGTCCATTCGCGCGGTCTCAAAGTCACGCGCGATAACGTGACACTCATATCTCGTCTAGATTGGACGGTGAAGCGAGGCGAAAGATGGCACCTGGCTGGCACGAATGGTAAGTTTTCTTTTTTTCGCGTCGAATGTTGATAGTTGGAGTTTTAGGCCGCGCAATCGCAGCTCATCCCATTTTATTTTGTCGTGTGGTTTTGGATAGGTGCCGGCAAAAGCACGCTCAGTCGACTACTGCTCCGCAGGAGCATGAAATACGGTGTAGGATGCGACTTTGCCATTAACGGGAGCGATGCAATGGTGTCCGAGGGGAGTTTGGTCGTCACGCCATCGATGTCGTCGACAACTCGTCTTGCTGGGCTGGGTATCAACAGAGCTGCACTTGCATGCTGCACATAACTGGGGCCGCCGGACCGTGGGTGACATTCTGCTATCAGGGGCATCTTTCATGTTCAATATGGATAAGAATAACCAAAATAATAGTTCTGCTGCCGACGGAGCATCGAGTGTGGATTTTGACAGCTCGGATCTAGATGTCGCGATGACTGCCGCATGCTGGCTTGGTCTTTTGGAGAACGGTCACGTCGACGACTTTTTTCGCAGGCCATTCTCGACACTTTCTCAGGGGGAACAAAAGCTGCTCCTTCTGAGCTCTGCAATCGCCCAAAGACCTAAAGTTCTTGTTCTGGACGAGCCGTGCCAAGGACTTGATTTATGGAACCGCGGGCGCTTGCTTGGCCTCGTTGAAAGAATTTGCCGCGTGACCGATATGAGCTTGCTTTATGTGACTCATCACGAGGAAGAGCTGATTCCCTCTATTGGCCACAGGCTTTGCTTGGAGGACGGCGATGTGTCATATTGCGGCTCGAGATGAGTTTCGGATACGATTGGTGCCATTTCAATGCTGGATCAAAGGATGCAAGTCACAAGTCATCCTGCGGCTAACGAAACGCTGTTACAGAAACAAAGTATTTCTTTGGAGTTGTTATTAACATTTATCAGCTCGCATCAACTTCAGAGGCATTGTTCGTTCGATTTGCTAAATCACTGTGCTACGAAACTGCCTCTCCCGGCATCGTTCTACCGCGACGACCATTGACGGCACGGGAGGGTCAAAGACGATGCAAAATAGTGACTGCCGCCGCCAACGCTGTGGCACTATATCGAAACCCCCCTGGCAGCATCTCACCTATCCTGTACAGCTCTATCCAGACCTTTTTCAGTAGCTGTGCAACCAGTGCTGTGCTAGCTGAAGCGCCTTCTTGCTTGCCCTATCCACGATATGCAGACGTTGCTGGAACACCTCTAGTCCGGCAATTTCGCATGCGAGGTCTCTCGCGGCGCTCCTTTCTTTGGTAGTAGGACCGTGCAGCTCAATAGAAACAGCCGCCCGTAGGACCGATAGCATGAAATCTTGATTCTCTTCTATTTCGTCCACGCAAAGTGATTCATGGTGAAGTCCTCTCTCTTCCGATTTAGATGTTATCCCCTCGTACAATGAAATCACTTTCCTATTCAGGATATTCCGCGAGGCATGGTCACCACTGGTACCCCCAAGTTCACTCACGTAAATGCTCATTAGCAGTTCTACGTCCGACACTTGCGGCGTGAATGGAACCACGTCCTTGTTGGGGTATGTCACGGCTGCATCCCATACGAAATCTGCGACGTCAGATCTTTTCACCTTCCTTGCCGCCTTAAGAGTCCCCCTCCAGGTATTCGGTGTCAGTTCGATCCCGTCGGCGTTCATCCAACGAAGCACATCATGCGTCTTTTCAATGTCGCCGCTGATGGCACAGGCTCGAAGGAGCGCGTTGTAACAGGCTAAATCGGGCGTCGCGCCTGCATTCCTCATCATCTGAAATATGATGAACACCTTCATGAGCATCGATGAGTCATTGCCTTCTTGGATTAGACAGCGCATCAATTCTGCATATAGCACGATCGCCTCTGGCGTCGTGCCTCCAGATTCCAATGAGGATCTCCCACTTGGCTCATTGAATTTGTTCACGATCTTCACCTGCAGACCGTCTTTTTGGATGACGCCTTTGTCAGCCAATGTCAACGCAATGCCCATCAAGCTCATATACATGACCTCGCCGGGGACAAGTGATTCACTTTTCATGTACTGGAGCACCTCAAGGGTCTCCGCAATTCTAATCGGGGACGCCTTAAGAAGACAATCCGTCAAACAACCGCACGTAACCGAGTTCGGCTTAACGCCATACTTCTGCATCGTTCGGAAAAGTCTTATCGCCGTGTCAGTTCGTCCGGACTTTCCACAAGCGTTGATTGCGGCAGTCCACGCTCCAACCTCGTTGAACAGCGCCTGATGATGATACGCGGATCCTCCCCCCCAATCCCGTCCCCCGCTCGATTTCTGCTTCAGCATAATGCGCAATCCGGCCAAGGCGAGGTCGATACGACCGCATCTCCCACAAAAATCTATGAGGGCGCAGTACGTCATTCCATTGGGAGCGATGCCGTCCCCAATCATCCGATATAAAAGCGTGAACGCCTCGTCCGGATCTTTCTCCCCTCCGGATCGCACGTCTCGATGAGCGGAGAAAGCGCCATTGCTCTCCCCCCCCCTCCTTGATTTGCGCGCCACGGTGGATTGATGTATGGTGTACATCCGTGCGTCCGGTAGCAACGACGCGTCCCCGGTGACATCCGTGCGCGAGGTCATCAAGTCGAGTACCTCCAGTGCCTCTCCCAGTTCCCCCGCCACCTTGCATGCGTCCGTGAGCGTGTTGTAGGTGACGACCGTCGGCTGGGTGGGGGGTATTCCGTCCACCATTGCGTTCAATATCGACCTCGCCAACTCGTGATCGCCGAGCTTCGCGTAAGCGTTCATTAGGGTATTGCAGAATATGACGTCCGGGATCACGACGTCGTCATTGACGGCGACGTCGCCATCGGCGTGATGGACCCTGGTGTAGAAATTCCGCTGGCTACGCATGAGATTCCACAAACGGAGCACCACCCTTGGCTTGCCGAGACTGACCGCCCTCGACATCAGGGCCGAGTAAGTGACCAAGGTCGGCTTCAGAGGGTCCGATACCAGGTCCACGACGGGTGTCGTGGCGGTGGTCGTTCGGCCAAGGTTGTCGCGGACGCCCCCTGCGTCGCATTCGCCATGGTCGTCGACCTGCGATGCATCGACGTTGGGGTGGGAGGTCGAGTGGGAGGATCGAGTCATCGTAGACGGTGACGACGACATTTTACCACGATTTTATCTCCCGAGGAGTGACACCGACTTCCTCATCTGCGCGAACAGCCTCAGAGCACGTTGAAACTCTCCCACATTGCCAAACGTTGCGAGCGCTGCAACGAAAACCAACGACGTGCGTGGGTGGGGTGTGTGTGGATGAAGGAGGATGAGGATGAACGAGGACAGGATGAAAATAAGACTGGGGCATTCGAGGGGGTTCATTCTTTTACCTGAGTTGCACTGTCGGACCGAAGGGAATAATAGCATCCTCCCACCCTCGTCGTCGATGTGGCGATCTACGAGACTAGCTACGACTACGGCGTCTCGCAACAGCCCCTCGACCAAGGTCGCCTCTTCCATCCTGAGCCGCGCATTCGCCGACTCGGCGTCGTGGTCGACGCCTCCGCCTCTGCCCCCCCCCCGAGGATTATGCCTTGTGCGCTGAAGAGGATGCTGATGATGTCGACGAACGCCAGGAGGTAGATGACGAGGGCGATGATGATCCGCCGTACCCCCCCCCGACGACTGCGACGCAACTATATTGGCATTGGTCGAAAGCGCCATCGTCGTCAGGCGAGACCGGGACGAGATAAGGAAGATGGACAACAATATCGAGAGCCGAGGCGCCATCGGTTCACACTATCTTCTCTCTCGCCGACGATCGATGGTGATGGCACGATTGATGAGATCCGAGATCCCCCCGTCCCAAGACCCATGAAGCATAGTATCTTCTAATATCAGGAGATAAGTAACGTATTCACCGGGGCATAAGCACCGCTTCCTGCCAAATTTCTTTTGCAGTTTGGTACGTAGAGGTAGATAAAAATCAAAATTTTACACCCCCAGCGGATTTGTCATTAAATTCTGCGTTGGAATTCGTTCTGTAATTTTTCAGGGGGGCAAGTTTCGAGGAGATACATCCAAAAACATTTTGGCGGGAAGTGGTGCTTATGCCCCGGTGAATACGGTAGCACAAAAATTGTGTGGCAAAATGCTGTTCTTATGCCATTGATGAGAGAGGTTTGCAAAATTAGGAAAATACCGTGTGAAAGCTGAGGTTTTAGTGCATTCAATGCATTATCAAACTCTGTAAATGGACAAAAAATCGCTAAGAAATAATGGTGCTTCATAGCTACTCTAAAAAATGGATGGTGGTGACCATCGTTATCTGTCAATCTTTAAATGCCAGATTCCAGATTTGTCCTTCAGAGGAACCATGGTGATTGGTGGCCTCTCCTACTAAATGTCACAACAAGTAAGGATCTTATTTCCCCATGACTCTTAAGCACTTAATTGCTCTAAAACATCCATTGAATGATTGAGACCCCTTTAGAGTAACCAGGAATTGATTGGCAGATTTTACACCAGCTTTGAAAAAGATGCATTCCCTCATTGTGAGAAACAATCAAAGTTCACACTATTCATTGCTTTGGCAAGCACATGAGTGGGGTGTATGTGTGTAGGGGCTTCAAGATAAATTCCTTCGTAGCAAGAACTGTTTGCCCAGAGACTCGGCACAAGCACATCACCCATTGATTGATTGATTGAAATTTAAGCTTTATACAATTGTGCTTGTACACAACTTTGAATGGAATGCATTGACTACAGTAAAACAAAGTTAGTAGGTGTTACTCTAAACAGGAGGACTAGATACTGCTACTGCTACTGCTACTGCTACTGCTACTGCTACCGCTACTGCTACTGCTACTGCTACTGCTACCGCTACTGCTACCGCTACCGCTACCGCTACTGCTACTGCTACTGCTACTGCTACTGCTACTGCTACTGCTACTGCTACTGCTACTGCTNGCTATCTAACTCTGTGAACGGATAAAAATTCGTGGTGAAACTACGCATCTACGAAGCTCGTAAAAAATTTGATGTTCACGAACGTCAATAGCTGTTAAGCTGTTAAGGTTAAATTATTTTACGTTTCTGATGATGGATAATGTTGTCATGCAGAAGTAGATGATGTCTCTCAAATATTGTGGCACGCATCCATGTCAAAATGGGGGCAATGACTGTGTACCTAGCACTGGCCAACCTATTACTTGATTAAAGATGAAGATGATGGCCTTCTTCTGCCACTTAACACCTATCCACGGTGCCACGTGCTGCAAAAATAGGGAGAGCAGTGCAACCCCAGGAAATCTGTGACAACACAGGCCCCACATGCACCTTCATAGGTTGTTGAGGGAAGGGGGTGTGGGCAGTGGAGGGGGGGGTATTATCAGGTTTGGAGGGCAGGGGAGATGGAGACAATGGGTGCAAAATGATTGAAATGGTTTCTTGTCAATGAATCATGCTTACTCGTATGCACAAGTTTGCTGCAATAAAAAAAAGACAAAACTTGCCCATGCAGCTGCATGAGCAAGTTTAGCCCCCCTGCCGCTGCATTGCACAAATCAATGTGGGGGAATCACTAGGAGCGGACTTGATGCACGGCCAATGGGGGGTGGGGGGGGGGAGGTACTCAACAAAATTGTCAGGAAAGCGCACCTCAGCAGACATCCCTTGCCCAAGCTTGGTTTCTTGTTTACAGGCTTCAGTTTTGAAAGTGCAGGAAGCTCACTCAAAAAAAGGGGGGGGCAGACAGCAAGACTGCAATTCTGGTTTTGGATTTAAATAAGGGATAACCCTATTTAACTAGTGATTTTTTATGGTTGCCCCCCTAGTTTTGTTGAGTATGACCTTCTTATTCAGCTATTTACTCCTGAATCAAGCCATTTTTGCCTCTTACCAATCAACCTTTCCAAAGCTTAATGTAACAGCTCCATTTGGTTGATTCAAGAAGGCCACCCCTTGTTACCAAACAGAGAGAGTATCATTTCATTCCACCTTCAGTTGGATGTCACCTAAACCCTCATATGATGTCTACAGCAACTGTTATTTCAACACTGAATTGAATTGAACAATCAGTTCAGCTGATTTGAGAAATCAATTCAACTGACAGCATCTTCTTGGCATCAAATTTTTCATTCATCATGACTGTATATCTGTATAACAATTCGAATATTTCAACTGATGTGAAATGTTTGTGATTGCTTCTTTTATTGTGCAGTTTGAGTTATTATTCAAGCTCTGTATGTCAGGAGGTTTTACAATCACATGTATGGGCAATTTCCTCATCATTTTACTTTGGTCATAAATCATCTAAAGCATCAATTCAACCAAAATCTTTCAACTCTTCTATTAATTATCCTACTGCAAATCCAACCTATCCATCTTGATTGATCACCAAGTCTCCACGGTTCATTTGCAGTACTTCATGTTGCTTTACTGGAATGGATTTGATGGAATCCAATACCGCTTATGCTTTTTGCAAGACTTGTGTCATTGATGGAAATTAATCTTAAAGTAAGCAAGGTTTTGAAGCGTTTTTGTTAAGTATTAACAGCTAATAGGTTGAAGATTAGACTTGATTGGTGTTTAAGAAATAGACTGCAAAAAGCTAAGTCTCTTTCTTAAACATCAAAAAGTCAAGTCTAGTTCGGAACTGAGTATAACTTCTACAGATTCCTATGTTGAAAGGTTAGTGTATTTCTTTAACATCAAAAAGTCAAGTCTAAATATTAATCTTGACCTTTTGATGTTTAAGAAATAGTCTTAGCTTTCTTGCTCTCATATTTCTGTGTCACCCCCCCTGTTAAATTTGCTTGAGGAGAGTGGTGTTGTTGGCTTGTATTCCCTCAACTCCAATTGATGGTCACAACTGTCAACTTTATACAATGGTTTTGTGGTACCACAGTTTTTGTCAACAAATTTCAGATTGCAGACTTGTTTCATAGCTTGTTGAATGCACAATTACTTCAGCTCTCGTGAAATATATTCTGATTTTTACAAAGCTCATTGCATCAAGAAAAATCTAAGCCTACTTCCTGTTCAATGCAATAGTCAATTTATAAATCAAGATAAAAAAATGAGTCAATTTGGCAAAATTTTGTTGTTATGAGTCAATCTGGCAACAATGAGTCAATCTGGCAAACACTGGGTGGCTGCCAAAATTTGCATAAATTTAATCCTAATTTAGACCATGACCCCCCATCAACTTTTGTCTAAAAATTAGACAGATTCAGTTATTCTGGGGAGTCTATAGCCCTCAAATGCTCCAATGGCCAAGGCAGTGAAGGCCATGAATTTGTCTTGGCATTGGAGCATTTTAATGATCTAGACTCGTTTTGCAAGAAAAAAATACCCCACAGGTTGGATTGGAAAAATGGCCTTCTGTGTGGCAAAGCTAATCTACACAATACTACTACTGATTCCTTTGATCTTTGATCCCAATGGTAGGTCAGGAGCGAAGTTATTGGACAGTATTATTATTATTAGTTTTAACAGCTTTGGATGGTAGCCACCATCCATTTTTTAGAGTAGCTACTAAGTAGTACTGTAGTTTCTTATCGAATTTTTGTCCATTCACAGAGTTTGACATTGAACGTACTAGACTCAAGGCTTTTGTGTGGTACTTTCCTATTTTTGCAAAGCTCTTCATATTGATGATGTAAGAAGAGCATTTTGCTGATAATCTTGTTTTGCGCTAGTTAAAAATCTAATTGTGTGTTGTGTTGTATAGTAGATTTTGGCACACCAAGTTTATTCTGGAAAAACATATTGTACTATTCCTACATAGAAATTACGTATTCACCTCCCAAAAAGTACGAGTTTTTCTCCCGCCAAAACTAAGACAGCTGTTAAGTGGGTGACTGTAAAAATTTGCTTAAAATTTAAATCTCTTTAATTTTAGGTTTTATTTATTCCTTATTCAAACCATGCACCCCCCCCATCCATTATTTGTCTGAATATTCGACCTGCTACTTATGATGGAGTCAGTAATATTCTTAGGAGAGGAAACCATCACCACAGCCATGACCATGGCTGCCGACACCTGACATGGCCCCCTAGCTCCACAAAAAAGATTAATTGTCCTGGTGATCCATCAATTGTCCCAATCTGGAATGTTGGATTGGTGGGGGATGATGCTTCGATCAAGCAGGTATGTTTTTCTACCGAGAGAGAGGGTCTATGACCCTCAAAATGCTAAGATGGCAAGGTGATGATGACCATGAATTCACCTCATAATTGGAGCATTTAAAGGGTCTAGACCCTCTCATTGTGCAAGAAAAGTATACCCTGCTTGCTCAAGGGATTGTTCACCACTGATTGGACACATTGGATTGGGGAAAATGGCCTTCTGTGCGGTGCTAGGGAGCCATATCCAGCATCAGCAGCCATGGTGATGAGGGTCATTGTTGGCGATTGGCTGTGTTAGGACAAACTCAACAGTAGGAATACATAGAAAGAAGTTAGAGCTCTACATAATGTTTTTGTTTCATTCACAGAAATATTTTTAAGGTCTAAGTTCTATTATTTTGACAGCCCCCAGTATCACCTAATAAAAGTTGGGAATTATGACCTGTCGAGTGCTAGCCCGTTCTGCAATTACCTTCTCTCGAATCAAATGGCCTCGATACCTATTGGGGGAGGTATAAACGACAGAGTAGTGTTAGTGCACGAGAAAATGATTCTATGTCAACTACAAGCGCAACGGCAGGCACAGAACTCACAGGCCTTGCATGATGTTGTATCGATCCAAATCTAAATTGAGTGGCCTTCCCCTGTATTGTGGCGTTTCACCATAAAAATCAACATAGGGGCTGTGGATGTATGCCGCCTTTCGTCCATGTATAATCAATCCAACGCATTCTTGGACTAGAAAATAAATGCCAGCTCCAGCTCCGCATCTATATGCATGTATTGTGCATTCGCCTTTTCCTCCGGCATTCAAAATTTGTCCACACACCAAACAAACAGCAGTTTGCTCATTGTCGGGACACATTTCGCTCAATGTTGCGTATAAATCCGTGTACGACTTTGGCAAATGCAAAACACGGGGAAAGGGGCCAATTTCTGCATCGGAAAAACAGCAGTTTCCTAGCAAGGGCAAACTGGTAGGAGGTAGTTTGGTAGATGTATCTGATGTGCCACTTTGGTGAATGCTTACGGTTACCGGCCAGGTAGCTCCGTGGAACACTCGTTCAAATTCAAGCTGATTAGTGTTTTCCCTAGTCGAATGAACATACCAAGATTTTATTATCTCTTGTAGGAGATGACTGTCTAACATCTTGCTTCGGCAATCAATCTTAAACAAGGATGTGTAGCATTTGAGCATAGCTGTTGAGTCTTTATAATGAACATCCGGGTGGCTTGCTTGGTACATGCAGAAAATGTTTGGGATGAGCATTTGACATATCAGAGACAAATCTCGTAAGAATGAAATTGACTCAATCTTAGCTGATTCAATCGCTTGCAAAATGTCTGGCGATACTTCATTTGCATCATTTGGACAAAGGTGTGGCGTGATATTGCATCGGACTTGATCTAGCTCAGTTTTAACTGGAGAGAGAAGTATACGAAGAACCATCACACAAAAATGTTGCCACTCCTGTTCATCTGCATCTACAATCCCCACATCATGTATCACAAATTTGTCGATACTTGAACACACACGTTGCTCCCAAAAAAATAGGTCATCAGGGAGCTTTGGCCTCAATCGTGCGAGAAGAACTTGCCCTACCCTTGCAACTAGCCCAATTTGTATGAAATTTCGGCAGTCATTCACCAACGATCCAACTCTATACCTCCCTTCCTCTGCTCTTGCGCGCCCTGTCACTGCAATCAGAGCCCCAGTTGTATGTGTGAGTATATGACTGCTAAGTATAGGATAGGTCACAGGCGCACGCTTTATTGAACCAAAGTCAAATGAATTCCGCTCAGCTTCGGGAAAAGTCATGCAAAGTTGGACGACCTCCTTTGATACGGGGCTTGTGGCAACCATCAAGGCAAGAGAAAGGTATCGGAGCTTCCCAAGGCGACCACCAAACGGCTGACAGCCCTCCTCCAGTGATGCGTTTGCTTCTGGAAACAGCAATAAGTCGCCACCGAGCAAAACTTTTTCTATGCCATATTTAGTAAGAAGTGATGGTTTCTCGCATTCTGACGAATTGCGAAGTAGCCTTCGCGCTTCTGCTGCCTCGGCGCAACATGTGTACACAAATGCTTGAATTGAAAACAACAGCTTCGAGACCAGTATCTCTCTAGATAATTCCTGTCGACGAATCTCTGTCATTGATTTCGGAGATAAGCATGTGGGCCACTACAATAAGTAGCAGAAGTTTAGAGTTGTCGTAGAACCTCAAACGCCGCAAAACCAATTTACGAAAAGGACTTACATCAACCATTTCCTTTCCAGCTGCTCTATTGATCTTGTTGTATGCTATTTTCTCGCTATGGTAGTGCCTGAACTCCCCAAAATCAGTAAACAGAGACTCTTCACCAACTCTTTTTATGTCAGCCCTGTAGGCCACATCGGAGACTTGGTCCAAGAATCGCCGAAGCACATTACTATTTGATTCACATTCTTGACCACAAGGGCTGATATCAGCAGAGAAGGAACGTGCTCGTCGTTTAACCAATCGAGGTGTTCTCAGGATTGAATTCCAAGCGCAAATAAGTTCCTTTTTGCCGAACTTCGCTTGCATCATTTTCAACGGTTGCCGTGACGGGGATAGGATAGGCAAGTCCAACTGTTTACTGTTTTCAATCTTAACGGAAAATGCACAGTGCCCATCCCACGATATCAATGTGTCATTTCTAGTTGCCCACCACTCCGATGTGGACAAGAAGTCGTGAAGTGATCTGTTGGCACTCTCAAACATTGTCTCATCAATAGTATCTCTGATATCATCGCCTTCGTCTTTTTCATATGCAGTGGGAGGAGGTGATGCTTTCTCAACCCTATCTACCCAATCTGCAGCTACGTCCACAAAAGGTAATAAACAATTGCTCAACCGCTGGCACAATGGACATTTAAACTCCCTACTTTTACCCCCCTCAAGCCTGTCATCGCGTTGAGATGCGACAGTCTTCAGATAAGCATCGCAACATCCCTTATGAATTGCATGCCCACAGAGGGCAATATGAACTCCGACGTGACCATCACGAGAAGCTGTGGTAAGAGGTTTTTCATCATCACCTTTGATTACTGTACTAGCCTGAGCGTAGCCACAAAACGCCAGAACCCTTTGCTGGGATGCATCCACCTCTAAAGAAGAATTGGCTGGCCTTTCAACTTCCTGATCTCCTAAGAGAGTATCGTCGATTTGCATAGGGTCGTCCGCCCCACAAACGATGCACTGGGGTCTTTCATGCATAAGTCTAATGCCAGTGTGATGTGAGATTCGTGGTGTCGAGTAGCAGCTGTTATATGGCGTGAGAGGTGTGCGTGGAGTGAAGGGAGTGCTCGGTGATGAGATGGTTGAAGTAAAAATAAAATCCCCTGGGGACAGGTCCATCGCCTGCACAGCTTCTGATTCCAAGCCTGATCTGTTTCGAACGGGCGTGGAATAAATTTCATTCACGTCCTTTGGCGGCGAACAACTGCAATAGGCATCATCACCGATGTGATCGTCATTCTCAATATCTGAGGAATTCACAATATTAGCTGCGAATTTAGCCATCTGCGCCAACGCGGATAGAAGTGAATGCGAGAAGGGAACAGAGAAATTCGATGGAAAAGTTCCTTTAATCAGAACAACAAACACACCTGGGCCTTCATAGCAGCCATTGCTTTCTCTTTAGCTGCCGTCTTCTTTTTTTGCTGCTCGTCTTCTTTAGTGTGCCCTCTCTTGGCACACCCGATACCGATTCCTGCAGACACAATTGGATTTGTCTTTGCAGCAAAATCACACAACCACGAAGCTCCTGATCGCAATGCTGGGTCAATCCCAGACAAGAATGCACTATGATTCTCTGCTTCATACCCAATCATCTTAAGCAGGGTCAGGGTATTTTCCTTACCACGATACCATTCACAATCCATAACATCTGATGGTTCTCTCAATAAAGCCATAACAACCCAGTCACTTGCGTTTGGAGCGGATTCAAGCTCATGGAAAACACTACCTATATCACCTCCTCCCAAGTTTCTCCAGCTGCTGTCTGCAGACACAATATAAGCGGAGCAACTGTCATCCCAAGCGTACGCTCCAAGGGTCAATAAATGTATTGCACGAGCGAGTAAAGTTTCGCTCTTGATTCTGCTCCCATACATTTGATATCCTCGGACATGAGTTATACTTTCCACGGCTGATGAATCATCGTCATTTCGATAACAATGGGCGTGCAAGACTCTATATGTCATAGCAAGAATACATGCATCAGCAGTCAACTGCAACATTGGCGATAGGAAAAAGAGCGAGGCAGAAAATGAGGAATCGCACTGAGGAGCAGAGAAATCGGTTTCATCAGAGCGACTCACATCTCGACGAATCCTTTGGAATGATGCATGGGCCGGAGCTGGTCGAGGAGCATACGGCACTGAATCAGAAGGCTTTGGGCGATTCTCTGCGCAACGTTGATGATCACTGGTGCTAATATGGTAAAAAGCTGGGTCGTACACATTCCAGAAGTCTTTTCGCAATTCCCATTCATCAGGAGCCCCACTTTTTTGCTTCCTTATGGCAATTTCACCGAGCGCGTCCACAAGTGCAGCACCACCTGTCTCATCGGGATTGACTAATGTTTCACCTAGGGCTAAATTCTCACGTGCAGATAAAACATGGCTCACCTCAGTCATTTCGCTATGACATTTGTTGCCAGAAGCAAGGCGGTGAATGATCTCCCTTTTTAGGCGCCGTTTAGCTTCTAATACTTGTTCATTTTTATTCTTTGGGGTCGGCGACGGCATTTCCTATGAGAGGGGGTGAGAGAATTAGCGCAAAAATGTCATCTCTGGAACAGTTATCTTGGTTTCCGTCTCACCGTTATCAATATGATGATAAGGTGCATTAGCTCATCTACAAGAGATAGGCATGTCGCCGGGTCATCAGGAGCAGGACAGTATGTCCAGGGCAAAACAAGCTCGGCTGATGATTCCTCATCTGTTTTCTGATTGGACTGTATCTCAGATGGATATAAGCCACTATTAATTTCTTCTCTATATTTTGCAATCCTTTTATTCGGAGCTTTGTCAAATCCTAAGAAGTCTATTGAATATATAACGATGAATGAGCGCTGTGAAGTAATTTTAGGAACTTTTTTATCAATGAAGTCACACAAGCATAGAACTAACCAAAGACGCCGAAACGATGAATCAGCAGGTTCTGAAATAGAGCAACGAACGGCAGTGTACGTTGTGAGTTGACTTCGGGCACGATTTCCGCGGAAGAAAACAAACATAGCAAATCTTACAACAAGCCTTGATGTCCCCTGCCCGAAGAATGTCAGCCCTAACGCTGATTGATCAATAGCTCCACTCTTTTTAGGTGTTCCAGCATTTTGAGATGTATGACAAATAAGTGTAAATTGCAGAAGAAGCATGTCATCATCCGCAAGATGCCTACAAAAGGGTGGTTCTGAATAGTTCAAGACTTGGTCACTCATTGCTGGTCCATTTCTTTTCCAGATCCCTGCTCGGATTTGTGCGGCTCTATCGGTAATGGGTAACAGTATGAGAGAAGATAAGCTACAAGTTGGAGCAAGGGCACATCTAAATATGGTAACACTCACCGTGATAGCACAATTGCTGGAAACTCCATCAATCCACGAAATAATAGTGCATTTGAGCGGAATTTAGAAGAAGCTTCCTTGCCAATAGGAAGTGCAAACATTTCAAGCAGCTTAGATATACCATCGCGGCGGGATACCTCACGAATGCAGGTTGCCGCAAAGCGATGCAAAGGTAAGTGAAAGCTCCATCTTGCAATCTGAGGTAGAGGGAGAGCAACCATAGCTAGCGCTGTTCCACAAGCCATTGCAACTGTTGAATATGGAAGGGACGCTGGGGATAGACAATACAAAGGCACTTTAGGTTGAATAAGTGGAGAGTTTGTCGGACGATAGGATATCATTGCGGAACGTTGCCATGGGTGAAGTCTAGCTGTGAGAGTGTAGTGCGTCAATTCAACGCAACTCAATAGCCGGGCATTGCAGTTGCTGACGGGCGAAGGATCATCGTCATTCCAGTTCAAAACTTTCTCAAAAAGGCTGCTCAAACTTATGCTTGCATTGAAAGCGCCCACCCACCCTTTCACTTCAGTTTCAATGTGGCCTTTGGCCCATGGCCGCCATATTTGCCCATCCATCTGTTGGGCAAGTGTTAAAGTCTGGAGGATCATATCGGCATCAGCAACAAAAAATGCCCAACAAAGAAGGAGGACCACAACTGCGTATGCTCACCTTGATCCAATCATCAAGCGCACAATCAGTGCCTTCATTATGGAGTTCCTTTGTTTCTAAATAGGCTATGCCGTCTTCTTGAGAGGGATACGAAGCGAAATGTCGTGAAATACCATTCACCGCAAGGACGCATTTCAAATCGCTGATGCACACGCTGTATCTCCTGTGCGATAACACTGCATGGAACGAATCCAAAGTTGGAGGGACCAAGGCAGTTGTCTTTTCCAGCAAATATTGGTGCATAGCAGTATCATACCCTTTCCCTGCTACTGAACCAATCTTCCATGCAATAGAGCTTCGACCCATGTGTTGGGGTACAGCCCCTCCATCGACCTCCGCCAAAATGCTAGAAATTTCCATATTTTCCTCGCCATACGTCGACAAGAATCTCAAAGATGAAAGCATTGAATCCGTTGACGACGACGCATCAAAATGATTCACGTCATTGGGTGGAGCCCCTTGTAATGCTGCTCTACGTATTGTCTCTAGCAAACTTCTGAAGAGACTGTTGAGTAAATTCCGATTACTAACGAGTTCTGAAGAAAAGTTGCAAAAATGAAATGATGTCATGACAAAAAGACAATGGTAAGCCTTGACATGCGAAATTCACTTACCTGTTACATAGGATACACGATTCAGAAACTGGACGGACAAAGTGTAGGAGCTTCGTTCTGTAAGGCCGATTCCTCGGGCATATTCGGCGGTGACTCTAAAAAAATTTGCAAGATACTGTTCGTTAATAAACGATGATAAAAGCAGTATAGTAGCAACTTGGTTCTGACTCACTCTCGATACGTATCGCAATACTCTCGACTCATCGCCGCCTTAAATTTTGGGACGGCTAACAGCGTCAATAACACTGTATGCCAGGCCGTTGAAAACTGATATGGCAACTTCAAATCATTACGCAGCAACAGTGTCAGTGCTGACCTTCCGTCAGCTTTTACCCCTTCTGGCCCGACCGACCGTTGTCCTGACATCCCGAGAGCGACTTGATCACACAATTGATCACAACCTAATGCCGCCCAGCCGATAAGCTTTAATAATGCAGTGGCGAGTTGTTCATCTCGTAATTCTCTACGGGTCTTAATGGTGCAGACCAGACCACGATCCGTCAGAATCCTAGCGCGATTGAGCAAGGACGCTCCAACGATCGACGAGGAGAGATGATCGCCATCGCGCCAGCAACGGGCGGTTACATCTCCTGTATCATTGGAGCAGCAACGGCGAATTAGCAAACTTGAGAGAACGGATAGATTGAAAAATATTTCTGACTTCTTCGATAGCTCACCACATTCAGCGAGGATTTCTTGCGTCCCCCAAACAATCAAATCGCCCTGCTTTTTCACAATCCGAACAATTCGTTCAAATATGGCCTCATCGTGAAGAACACGAAAGAGGGAATTGCGCGACGGAGGGGCAGATACTAACCGCGGAGGCTGTTGTCGTTGAGTGAAATGATCATTGTACGGCATCCCAAATGAGTCTAGTTGGAAATGATTAAGTCTAGAAGCAGCAATGGCCCCTAATCCCAATAGTGCAGTCCCACCGATACCACCAACTACAGTAGAATTTTCTCCCCCCCCAGCCCTATTGCCACCCCCCACCGGAGATGAATACAATTCCTTCAATGCAGTAATTACCTCGGAATGATGCGATGACGATGACGAAGGTCCGAAGTGTATATCATCGCAATGCAACACTAGAAAAAGCCCAAATTCCTTTCGTCCAAGGTCGCCTAAGGCACGAGCGGGAGTCTTCGCATGAACTTCACAACCACGATACGCCTTCTTAGTAGCACGGAGATGAGTCAGAGGAGCGGCGATGAAGGAGGAAGACGATTCGGAACATGACAATAGCAAGGACGACGAAGATCCCGCCGCCTTGGGGTCGAACACCTTATGGTAGGAAACATCAGCGTTATTCACACTGCTTGCGCTGGAATCTCTCTTTGACATAAATGCCGAACACTCTTTTGACTGAGAAGAAGTTGATGCCATCGAGGGATCGAACTGCACCTCATGCAACATGGGTGCTGACGTATGGCTCGTCGTCGTCATTTTCACGGGATTATTGTCATCATCGATGACATGCACAGGATCAGCATACGAGGGCTGCTCATGATTCACTTTCGCGGCAATAGTAGAAACGATACTTTCAGTGTCAGGGACGGAATTCCTTCCCTCGGCTCTATGACCTATCTGTAAACTCTCACAATTCCTTTGAACTCTCCTCCCGAACTCGCCCCCTTCATATCCTTGAGCACGGGTTGATGCGTTGGCAGCCACATCGTCAGCGGGTTGAGGGAAAGTGCCACCGATGCCTGTCAATGATGATGATGATGATGATGATGATGACGGCGAGGTCATAGAAACAAAGTCCGCGGAAGGTGCAAACATCAACGGATTGGCGCGCTGATATCCCTCCTCGACGCCCGACTTCACAACCCTTCGGAGGAAATCGGCGATGGCGCGGACGCTACCCAACACAGCGGGCTCGACGACGCCGGTCGTCGTCGTCGTTGCCACGCAACGTTCATCGCATCCGCCAACGCCAACATGCGACCCGGGCCCGCCGTGCCTGCCGCAGAATCCCCTCGGATCCCAGGCATCGACGTCGCCGCAATCGCAACATCCGCCCGCCTGGGCGTGGTAGAACGCGACGTCGTGTCCGGCGTGGTCAGAGTGGCTGAAGCATTCGTGACAAAGTACGCACGTCTCGTCGACCTGGCAGGTACGGCACGCCCACACTATGTCGTTCTTCTTGAAGGCGTACTGACATACGCGTCGACTGTCCTGGGGGGAGACGGACTTACCGTACGCGTCGATCGCGAGTCGGGCGTCGGATACGGTCGAATATCGCGGCTTCGCCATCGCATCGGCGGCGACGAGGGCCAAGGTCGCGAGCTCCCGGATCGTTCCTGTCCTCGCCCGTTCCTCCTCGTCGTAACCCTCCTCCTCCTCGTCGTCGTCGTCGTCGTCGTCTTCGTCATCGTCGTCATCCCTTGGCACGTCCTTCTCGTCTTCGTTGGACCGGCCATCGATATCCGCGTCGCACGATCCGTCTACTAACCCCCCGATGCGATCGCGATCGTCCTCCTCAGGAATGATTACGCCGTCGTCATCGATGTCGTCGTCGTATGCGCCATCCATCTTTCCGCGGTCGATGTCGTCCCAGCTATATCTGCATGTCGGACCACCATCATCGCCGTAATCGTTATCGTAATCGACGACCAACATCGTGGGAGGGCGGAGCATGATATCGACAAGTCGAGTCAATGCCACCGATTCGCATTCTTCCACCGCCGGGAAGGTGGGGGGGGATGCGATGACGGGCATCGTACGCGACGTGGGATGTGAGGGGGAGGACGACGTCGACGCGCCGTACGCGTCCTCCAGCCTCCTAACGGCACGGATCAAGGATCGTATCGTATCAACGCG
The DNA here is from genome assembly GCA_036939975.1 of Cyclostephanos tholiformis. Classification (NCBI taxonomy): domain Eukaryota; phylum Bacillariophyta; class Thalassiosirophyceae; order Thalassiosirales; family Thalassiosiraceae; genus Cyclostephanos; species Cyclostephanos tholiformis. The sequence continues at coordinate 3,649 of JALLPB010000065.1, read as the reverse complement.
CATATCGTGATCGGTCGCCGCCATCTCCCCCAATCCGCATCCGCCCCCTCCCGCCCCGCCGAATCCGTGGTTACGGTCGTCGCCATCGTCGGATACATCAACGCCGCCGCCGCCGCCGCCGCCGCCGTTATCACGACGACGTCGGCTTGGACGTCGCATCGTTACCGGAGTATTCGACGGGTGCGAGCTTGTGGGGGGGGAGTGGACATACCCGTCCTCGTCGCGAAACGAGAAGAAGGCCGCCGACGTCGACGATGACGATGACGATGACGATGACGACGACGAAGACGACGACGACGATCCCATCGCGAGATCTGGAGCGATGGACCTTCGTCGAGTGTCGTCGTCGTCGCCGTCGTCGTCGTCATCATCATGGTCGTTGTCGTCGTCGTCGCGACGAGGGAGGAGGTGGCACGGCATCGGCGCGCCGTGCGGGCCTATGGGATAACGACGATCGTCGTCGTGACGATGACGATCATACCCCGGGATGTGCGCGTCGATATCGGCACGAACGTTATCGTCGACGGTTGTACCCCCCCCCCCCGGACGACGACGACGACGACGTCCGACGTCGAACCCCATCCCACCACCCCCCCCGCCCCTCGCTCTCCTCCCCGGGATAATGGACGGTCTCGGACGGAGGTTCATCGTCCTGTTTCGGTGGTCGGTTTCCCCCATCCCCGATAAAATAACGCGATATCATTCGACCATGCCGGGCGGAACAAGGATGAAAGAAGGAAAGGGAAGGGGGGAAGGGGGGGGGGGGGGAATGAATGAGTCGAAAATTTTGGAGACAAATGAACGCGCTTCCCGTATAATACAATTAAAAGGTCGAAGAGCGCCGTCCTTCCCTTCCCTTCATATTCAAGTAACTCACCTGATTCCGCCCCCCCGCCGAATGCCGTCGAACGACGATGTCGCCGTCGTCGTCGTCGTCGTCGTCGTCTTCGTGGTAGCGTTAGTGATATCGGTGGTATCGGTCGTCGCATTCCCTACCCCGCTCATGTTCGCGTCGTGTTCGAGCACGGCGGACGGGGGGAACGCATCCGCCGTCGCCGTCGTCGTCGTCGTCGTCGACGACGACGCAACCGACGCCACGCCGCCACCGCCGCACCACCCCGATCCCACCATCCCCCCCCATGTCGCATTCGCGCGGAGGCGGGAGGGTGGTCGCACGTCGAAGTAGTCCGTCGACAGGGAGACGAGGCTGGGCAAGACGAGGATATCCACGTCGTCGTAATCGTAATCGTAATCGTAATCGATATCGCGATGATGATGATGACGACGACGATAATGATATCGACTATGATGATCGGATTCGACGGTCGACATGCGCAGCACGCGCGCCGCTCGCGCGTAAGACGCGTTCGCCACCTCCTCCGGCGTCAGCCTCGTGATCTCCCTCCCGACGTGTCGTAAATGTCGTCGTCTTCCCTCGCGTGACGACGACGACGACGACGATGACGACGACGACGATGACGACGATGACGGGTCGTTGGGATTATTATTATTACGATCGACGCACGGTCGCTTCTTCTTCTCCCCCCCCCCCTCCTCGCCGCCGCCGCCGCCGCCCTCGCGATCGTCGAAGACGACGACGCCGCCGTCGACTTCCATGGCTCCGTCGTCGCTTATGCTCATATGGTATTAATCGTACTAGTATGCGGTAAAATGATGATAATAATATTATATACGCTCTCTCATGTTGGTGCGGCGGGATGGGGCTATTTTAGTTATTGGATACCACTGGCAATGATCTTACCTCTTTTCCAATATAATCTATTTTATTAGTATTTCAAAATATTACATTGTGTTCTCTTTCAATGATGTGTTGTGAAAAAAAAGGCGACTCAACAGACACACAGAGAGAAGAGCTAGCAGGGCAATCAATGAAAAAATAATCAACACACACACACGATCACACCATATTATGTAAGTCGATTATGTTGTAGTGAGAGAGACAATAATATTATGGTATTACTGTATGTACCATACCCGAACTCCGTTTATTTGCGTTCCCGCCAAGAGTTTTTGTACTTACGTACATAATGGAGCATTCCTAAAATTAAAAAGACCCAACACAAAGGCATAAAAACATAAAGGCATATGTTACCTTGACATAAATTTTGTTGCGTCCTAAAATTATGAGCATAAACACACAAAGGCATAAGGACATAAACACATGCCACGTGTCCCCCAAAATAACTTCTTGCTTCGAATGGGAGAAGCATCCATCGAGGGGAAGGAAGCGAAAGATAAAGCCGGAAGACTGCCTCGGACTCGTTCTTGCGTGGACGAGGACGAGGGGATCGTTAATGTCGTTACAGATAATATTTGGTTTGACATATTCAAACCTCGACGACTACCTACTTTTTGCCAAGCGGATAATCGTGATGGTGCTTCGGAACGACGACAAGGCCAGTGTGCGGATACCCTCCACGGAAAAGGTTGATGAATACAAACAATTGGTAAGAAACAAGCACGAATTTTTAACCGACGTGTGGTGTACGATGGATGGTTTAAAATTGACCCTTGAGCAGTCTGGTGATGCTCTCATTCAAGAGAGATTTTATAATGGTTGGACGCACGACCATTATGTCTCGTCGGTGCTTTGTTTCTGCCCGGATGGTACGATCCCAATTGCTTTTATAAACTGTCCGGGGTCTCTTCACGACAGTCAGATTGCCGACTACGGCAATATATACGACAAACTACAATACGTCTACGAGAGAGATGGCGCAAAATGCACGGTCGACTCGGCGTTCGGAAATATTTCTCGTGAGTACTTGATTAAGTCGTCGCAGGAGTTAATCCACATACACGACTACACGGAGCGACAAATCGCGAAGGATGCAACGTCTATGCGGCAGTCAGCGGAGTGGGGTATGCGCGCATTTCAGTGTTCGATGCCGCGGATTAAAGATCGGATGAAATTTGAGGTGTTCCTCTCTCTCTACTCGCCTTTCCTCCCGATCGGCACCCTGATTCATCATCATGACGGCGATCATCTGACTAATTTGGTCGCCAGGGCGTCCCTCCGGTGATTCGTCACGCTCACCACGCTGTCGATTTCGTGGCCGCGAAATTGGGGTGAGATGGACCGCGGCACGGCGTCTCGAGGTCATTTCACCACGTCGTTGCCCTTGACGAGCAGTCGAAGTACTACTTGTAGTCGATTCTCGTGGCAAAAATTCAGCCGCAATCGCCTCCGCAGCGTCATCTTCACCTGCCCCCCCCGTCGCTCCCAAATCGCCAACGACCTCGTCAACTACTTCCGCAACGAGATCATCGTCGTCTTCTTCCTCCACGTCGTCAAGTTCAGCAGAGGAACGACGGGTACGATGAGCAACGACAACATCACTACCAACGTTGTCATGCTCACCTAGTACGGAAGATAAATCATCGCCGCTCTCACTGCCTTGTTCCTCCGAACCAGCGACAACGGTGTTAAGATCCGAAGCGTTCATCGACTCAACGATTTGATGACGCAACCGTTTCGCACGACGAACTTCCTGAGGACAATTGGGGTCTCCGGTCTTCACCCTCTTGCTGTAGAGCTCCTTGAACTTACGCTTAATGCTATCCACACCGCGGCGTTGATCTGGATAGCGAGATAAATGACTCTTCTGGATGTTTTCCCACAGAGTTG
>JALLPB010000064.1:0-26964 GCA_036939975.1 Cyclostephanos tholiformis | reverse complement strand
CATCCAAAATAAAGAGGGGGAAATGTAATATTAGGGCCATCTGATAGAAAATTGATGCAACCCGGCTCGGCCAAAATAATTGGCACGAACGCATTTGAGTACCCCTTTGCGTACCCAAAATGCATGACAGACTGGGGTATGTATGCAAAAAATTCTGCCTGCAAACATATTCTTAATGTTAACACGAAACTGTTAACATTTTATTACTTGGTCTGATTGCACTGTTTTCACTTTTTATTTCGTGTTAACACAATGTTAACACTTAACACTGATAACACACTTTGCATCGCTAACACAAAGAGAAAATAAAAAATAAGCAAGGGGTATGTATGTAGAGCTCTCTTGCCAGTCCCTACATGCCTTGAGTCATGACTGGCTGCTAGTAGGTGTGTTATCAAGCAAAGCACATGAGATTGACCTCTTTGATGAATTCAATCATGATGAAACAACATATTCAGTTGAAAAATGTTTCTTTGATTGAAACATGTCAGTTGGCATTCAGCGTTTCAGTTGGCATTCGGCATTTCAGTTGACATTCAATGAGAGTTGCGAATGAGAGGTGTGTGGCATTATGATTTATGTTGAGCTCTCATAATCTTTGATAGGTGAGTGTGTTCATTTACTAATTATTCATTTTTACAAATTGTAGGATGGCTTTGCCAACAAATCTGCCACCTGGTTGTATGGAAGATAATACAGCTGTTATTTTGCTCTATATCCTGAAAACAAACAGTGGGGGCTTTCTGAAGGATGGCAAAAAACTCTCTTTTTGTGACATCATGAATAGTACTTGGAAAACTGATGACACCCTTTTGTTCCCTCCTCCACTTTGGCACTTTGCCAACCAAAGAATTCAAGCCTTAAGGAGATCCAAGCTCAAATACATCCAAAAAACAGCTCATAATTTTTCATTCATTGGCCTTTATCATCATAACCCGCTTTTGGAAATCCTCAAGCATTGCAAGACAGTAATAAGAACCATGTCTGGTACTGATGATGAAGAATCTGTTGACCATTCATTCAACAATGACACTGGAGCCATTGTCAATGGTATGAGAAGAATGGTGGTCAGGTCAAAGAGCAAGACTCCACCTCGTAACCGGGTTCAAAAAAGCAATGACTTTGCTCAACTTGTAGTTTCTGCTGAGAAGGATGCAAACCCATTGGGGCTTACCGTCTTCATTGGAAAGTCCATACACTTATCTAATAATGGCAATTATGCCTCTAATTGATGTCAAATGACCTACATGCTTGACTCTCCAGATGAGAAAGGTATCCCAGCAATGGTGTGTTGGTTACAATTATCTTCTGGCTTTGTCTGGCTTCTTGATACCCAGCTCATATTTACCTTTTTCCATACCACTTTCTAATTTCTTCATTTTCAGACCTAGTTGATCTCGAGGTCATCAATCAAGATGGACCGTATCTTGAGTTTATTTATCCTGGTACATCAAAGGCATTGGTCAATGACTATGTAATGATTGAAACTATTACTGAAGTTTTTGATAGGGAAGCAAATGAACTCAATCCCAGCTGGAGGTCCTCTTTTGAGGAACACATCATTGATATGAATGTTCTCCTTGCACAAGGACAGGGAGAGAGTAGAAAGAAAATCCTCAGGCTTCCCATTGATCCTTCCTCTGGTGAACCATACACCTGCAACATCTGGACTTGGCAAGGTTCTTCTTGGCAAGATACATCCATTCCAATTGATGGTAACCTCAAGAAGTATGAGATTTCTGTGGAAATTGGGACAGATGAGGGAAACACTTGGGGGCTTTCTTGGCAGGGTACTAACCGTGGTACTCGCTTTTACTTGTCCTGGTTATTTCCTGTATCTGGTAGTGATAGCCTTACCCTTTCGAAACCTACTCTGGCAACGAATACTACATCTCTTAATGAAAAGTTGGCAAAGGCAAAGCAGATGATGGGAGGTATTAATATCTAGTGTTCTTTTGTTAAATTTTTGGGGGAATGATTCTGAGAATAAACTAACATGTGTTATCTTTGTCATCTAAATCTACTGCATTAAATTATAGCAACAGCTGGGGCTTCTCAAGCTCAAGCAAGATCTGCCCCTCTCTTGCATGCAGTAGCTGGTTCTATCTCAGGAGAAGCTGAGCATTCAGTTCCTGAATGTCCTGTCAGAGCAGCCCAACTTTCAGCTCCCAAAGAAGGTCCTGTCCATCTCATAGGTCCTCCCCTTGGTCCTGACCCTCCTGTGTTGGCTTCAGTCATGTCAGCAGCACCGGCCAAACTTTTAAGGATTAAAGATCCTCCAAGGAGTCCTCAATGTTTTTCTCATTTGGATGAATTGGAACTCCCTGATATGGATTTTAATACAGAGGAGGAAGAGGAGGGGAAAGTGGAGGAGGAACTGTACAAAATCCTCAGTTATCACTCCCATTCTCAAGCAAAAAATCCTAAAGAACAGATGAAAGATGACTATAAAAGAAGGAGCAGAGAGGAACGAAGAGAAAGATGTGCCATAGCTGCAAAAAACAGTAGGGAATCAAAAGTCACTTTTCATCATAAGAAACCTCCTCAATCAGCAGCAGCTCGGAGTGAAACTGAAGAAGAACTTGATCCATTGATTGGCGAAGCAAAGGATGCAATCCACTTAGGGAAGAGAATGGGATTGTAGTTGGGTAAGGGAGGTTGGTTGTTGAGCGGGTCGAGGCAGACGAGGGGTACGCCGGACACCCCGACAAGGTGAAGTTTCCGGCGAACCCCTGCAACCCGCCGGAGAATCTGGCAATGCAGGGGAGGGTCCGTTTGCATCACAAGATGCTGAACGGACGGCTAAAAAATTGGGGAATACTAAGGCAAGTATATTGCCATGTCATCCTTTGTCATGGCGATGTTTTTCGAGCATGCACGGTGCTAATGCAGCTCGCCATTGACAAAGGAGATAGGCTTTTTGAGGTGGAGTACGGAGATAATATCGTAGCATTGTGATACATAATAAAAAGTGCTTTATTTCATCATTAGTAATTTATTAATAATTATAATGACTAGGTAAGAGGGGGCGACAGAAATGGCCATGGTCAGGCAGTTTTTACGGGGGAGGGAACTGTAACCTGTTACGGTTACACTGTTACCTGTTACAGTTACACTGTAACCTTGTACAGTTACACTGTAACTGTAACAGGTTACAGTTCCCTCATCTCCTTTGTGTTAAAATGCGCGCCAGCCGGCCCAAAAGCAGCAGGCCAGAGAACCTGCGACAAAAAATATGACCTACGATACCTAACTAAACAAATCCCTCTTTCTCTCTCTTCCCTCTCATCGCTGTGTATTATTAAGTAAAACAATTAGCATTTTTACAGTGTTTCCCTCAACCTCGGCGGCTTGAATATGGAGTTCCTGTGTACTGGCATCCAGCCATTACAATCGCGCCAAAAATCACTAGAGCACACACGACTCACTCCCGTCCCCCGCCCCCCGTCCCGGGGGACCGCCCCTTCGCCCCATCGGCGACCAAGCCAAGACGAGAAAGCCATTCGATAGCACCGTCGATGAGAGGCTTCATGGGCAAGGCAAAATAGACGCCGCCACAAATCCCTTTTCCACAAGATGCAGAATAATTTCATCCCCGACGCCATTGAAATCGTCTCCCGGGCCATAACGGCAGACAATGAAGGTGACTACGACAGGGCCCTGTCCCTGTACCGCGATTCCCTCAGTCGATTCACCATCGGATTGAAGTACGAGAAGAACGAGTCGAAGAAGAGGCTCATCATCGAGCGCGTTGAGGGTTACATGAAGCGCGCCGAGGAGCTACGCGATTACCTGAACAAGCAGGCTGAGGTGGACAAGAACGGGGGCGGGTCCGGTGGGGGTGCTGGGGGCGCGGGTACTAAGCCGAAGGTCGCCGGGGAGGACGACGCCGACGCCGAGAAGGCAAAGTTGAGGGGCGCGCTGAGCGGTGCGATCGTCACCGAGAAGCCAAACGTCAAGTGGGATGACGTGGCGGGGTTGGCCCAGGCGAAGGAGAGCCTGAAGGAGACCGTCATCATGCCCACGAGGTTTCCCCAGTTGTTCACCGGCAAGAGACGGCCTTTCAAGGGGATATTGCTGTACGGCCCTCCCGGAACTGGTAAGCCGATGATCAACGTTGGACTCTATTTTTATTTATCATGACGGTGAAGCTTAATGACCATGATTTTGTCTACACACATCATATCGTCAAATCAGGGAAATCCTACCTTGCAAAAGCAGTCGCTACGGAGGCAGACTCTACATTCTTCTCGGTATCCTCTGCCGATCTCATCTCCAAGTGGCAAGGCGAGTCCGAGCGTCTCGTTAGAAATCTCTTCGAGATGGCGAGGGAATCACCCGGAGCAAGGGCAATCATATTCATCGACGAGGTTGATTCATTATGCGGTAGTCGAAGCGAGGGTGAGAGCGACTCAGCGCGCAGGGTCAAAACGGAATTCCTAGTTCAAATGGATGGAGTGGGTAAAAAAGAGGGGGATGTATTGGTTTTGGGGGCTACCAACGTCCCATGGGAGCTAGATGCTGCTATTCGTCGTCGTTTCGAGAAACGCGTTTACATCCCCCTGCCAGAGCCGGATGCACGGGCTTCCATGGTGAGAATTCACCTGGGCGACACTCCAAACAATTTGAGCGATCACGATTTTGATACACTGGGACGGGAGACGGTGGGAGCATCTGGGTCAGACATTAAAGTTTTGGTCAAAGAGGCGTTGATGGAGCCATTACGCCGATGTCAGCAGGCACAGCAGTTCTTACCCGTCGGGGAATTCCTGGTGCCGTGCGAGGAATATCCTAATTGTCCGTACTGTCCTCCGAAACTATCATCGGATCCTCCCGGAAAGAGGTACGATTGCGTAAAGTGCGGCGCAAGGCGAATGCAACTCTGGGACGTCCCTCCTGAAAAGTTGAAGGCACCGGATGTCAGCGTGAAGGATTTTCAAAAAGTATTGAGACATTCCCATGCGTCAGTTTCCGAGAAAGAGTTGGACGAATATACCAAATGGACCAAGCAGTTTGGCCAAGACGGAGCGTAATTCAGGGTGAAGTTTCTTAATTTGTCACTGCTGTATCATATTGTAAGGATGGATTTAAATTGAATGTTCAATTCAATGGAAACCCTGGGAATGTTAACTGTTCATTATGAAAGGATTGCAGGCGGGTGGTTAGGCAGGAAGTGATATGGATCGACAGACGGAGCAATGTATTGGGGAAGATGTAGTTTTATATGAAAAGTCTAGCTGGCATAACTGGAGCGTTCCCAAAATAATTTAAGTGTCGGATTTACAATTACACTTATAGATGTTAAGTGCAGAATTTACACTTATTTCCGGAGCCAAAATTTATCTACTTTGGCTGACACAAACGTCAGTCGTGACCCAATTTTATTATAATAATTCCCCCCTCTGTGCCCTCCCCCTCCCCCCTGCCAAGTGATACGCAGCTCTCTCATTGTGTCCTCCTTCTCTATTTTGTCTATCAGGCCACCAAGAGGAGCAGGGGAGCAGGCAGAAAACACTCCCACTACAGGAAAGATTTTTCAAGAGTTTATCCATTGAGGAGCATTGGCAAAGATATCGAAAAATCCCCCGCAGTGTGCTTATTCCACTGGCGCTCTCTCCGTGGCAAAAATAACATGCATTCGTAATGATCAGGCTTACATCACCATGATGGGCTTCGACGTCGAGTCCTTCAAAAAATTTCTAGAAAAATTCTCTCCCGTGTATTCAAGAACCCACACCCCTTTTGACGAATCAGGGATGATTGTCCCTCTCAATAACCCTCGTGGACAAAAGAAAAAGGTGCTCCCGGTGGATTGCTTAGGATTGGTTTTAGTATGGACCTGAACAAGGGGATCATTAAATGTTTTGCAGCTTGTTTTTGGTCTCACATATACTCATCTGTCTGTTTATTTACAATTCGGTATTTGCCTTATTGTTGAGATCTTTTGAGATGACCCCCTTGCAAGAGTGTCCCTCTCCTTTACTCACTGACTGTTGGGCGATGATGGATGGGCTCAAGTTGTACCTGCAGGCATCAGAAAATTCTGATATCCAGGAAAGATACTACAACAGGTGGACTCATGATCACTCTGTGACTTTTATTTTTGCTTTTGTCCCAATAGAACAATTCCAATTGCCTTTTTTAATGTCCCTGGATCTGTTCATGACAGTCAGGTTGCAGATATGGGTCAGATTTATTGGAAGTTGGAGAAGGTATATGAAAGAACAGATGGGAAATGTTGTGTCGACTCAGCTTTTGCTAACATCGGCCAACAGTACCTTTACAAGTCTTGTCAAGACTTATTGGGATCATCGGCTTCTACCCAAACTGAGAGGAAGATCAAACTATGGAAAAAAGAGAGGCGACATCAGCAAGGCAAATGGCTGAGTGGGGGATGTTGACAATANAATTGATCTACTAAGCCATGATTATGAGCTTAATATAATTGACTCTGCTAATAATAGTGTATCCTATGTTCGCGTCCCCAAAACTTCCAGCGATAGATCATTCCAGAACTCAAAAGAATGGCTCGATGTTGCCATCAAAGTTGCCGGAACTAAGCACGGAGGCACCTACCAATCCGCTTACCGGATTGCCAACCACCTACTTCGCTTCTACCGAGACTCCGTCCTTGCCGCCTGTGAGACTCAGAGATTACCCACATCCAAACCTATGACCGCAACACAATTCTCTGCGATGATGCACGCAGCAGGAGTTAGTGGCAGGGGGGAACGAGAAATCAAGAAACATTTGAAAGCTCACCTAGGGCAAGGCTTCTGTCCAACTCGCCGACGTGTTGGTATGCTTTCTGAGGGCCATGGAGTCGTTACTTATGGCTGCATCAATTTCACTTATGAAGGTAAACCGCAGCAGGAGTTCATCGAATGGTCAGAGAAACGAATAGACGACGAAACAGCAAGATACTTACAACGTCATCTGCAGAGTCACTCTGTAAAACCAGCAGACGTTGTTTACGTCCAAGCTGTTGTAGGGGGTGATCACGGCGATACAGCATTCCAATTTGGAGCATCTGTATCAGCCGAGCTAAGTGATGGCCAAATAATAGAGTTCGAAGTGTCCGTTTGCGAGTTAATATGTCGAAAGGATACGGGAAAATTAATTGAGTTGACAATATTACCGACACTTACCTCCGGGCTCATCGTTATGGCAACCTCCCCTCTCTACATATACAAAGACGCTGAAGGCAATATCCTATGCAAGTTCAGCGAAACATGCCCCACTACCACTACCAAACATGGCACGATGGCAATCCTTCAAGTCGACCTGTACGTCACCGGCGACTTAGCATTTCAAGCAATGGCGTTGGGCAAGGAGTCCATGTCCGGTCACTGGTGCATGCAATGCACCATGCAGATGCAGTGCACATTAACAGAAGCCCAGCTGAATGAAGTCAAAATGTGGACAATGGAAGAACTGTGCAGGTTAGGTGACGAAGCAGAACAACCACGACGAAAAGGGGAGACAATGTTTGGTATAAAGAAAAAGCCATGGTGGCCTTTTATCCCGATTACTCACTATATGATCCCGCTTTTGCATTGTATGATCGGAGTAGGCAATCAATTGTTAGACATGCTGCGGGACATATTAAATGAGCATTTGGAAAATATGACACATACCGAAGAGAGAGTGCGAGCATCCATACCCATACTAAAGAATATGATTACTGAAACTGCCGCTGCTAGGGACATTTGGGATGCATCCACCGAAGGAAAGTTGTGTAAGACTCTTAAACGAAAAGTACTAGAAGCTGGTAAAGCATCTGCACAACAAGAGAGTACTCACGCCATGGACGAAAGAATGAAATTAAATGAGTTGGAGGATCACCGTAACAGAGAATTCGTTTTAAAGCTGGAGAAGGCTAGAAACACATTGCGTGATCATCAGAATAAATTGAAAATGATGAGGACATCCAAGGTGAGACAACAAGACAGTATTGAGACGAAAATGTTCAGTGTTTTAAAAGAAATTGGCGTGGAATTGAGCTCTTACCATGGGGGGAGTTTGAACGGCAAGGACATACGAAAGGTAATGNAAAGAAATTGGCGTGGAATTGAGCTCTTACCATGGGGGGAGTTTGAACGGCAAGGACATACGAAAGGTAATGGCCAATGCCAGCTATATTTTCAATTCGTTTGCAATTATTTTTAAGGGTGGGAAGAGGCCGAACTGCAGATTGTCGGATGCCAACATCGATGCTTTGTGCCTGCAATTTAGAGAGGTGTTTGTTTTGTGGGACGGGGCATTTTCATTAGCGAGGACAATAAATCCAACTGAGATGGACATTACAACTTACAGGATGTTTGTCAATGCGGCAATAAAAGGCAGTAAGGACCTGCAAGCACCATGACACCAAAAGTCCATCTTATGCTGGAGCATGTTGAGTGGCAGATGAGGAATATTCGGGGGGGTTAGATGACAAAATGGAAGATTGGGTTGAGGGAAGCAAGATCGGTGGCTATATAGTATGGTGCAGAATCCCCTCATTTGCTCAATCCTGCGAGAGAAAGCACACTCTTGCAATATGCATCCGGATGTGATTGCACAAACCAACAAGATAAATGAAGAGAACTGTAATCTGATGGAGTTGAAAACTGACCTTGCGGGGACATTGCAAAAAAGGCAGCACAATGAGGGGCAGTACAAGGCCATGAAATATTTCATGCAGGATGATTTCAAGAGACTATCCTGGTCAGCGCTGCTATTTAACAATGAGAAGGTGGATTCATATGACTTTCTTAAGCCAATGTCGGTGGAAAATTCATGTCATCATAAGTTAGACCAAAACTTTAAAGACAGTCAGACTTATGCTATCATACGTAGTGATTACTTAAAGTTAGTAGAAAAGAAAATATCTTAATTTTACCAATCTAGATTTACAGAGATGAGTTCACCTATGTTTTGGGGAGGTGGTGACTCACCAAAGACAAATCCGCACACCACCAATGCTGGCCAATGATGGCAATGCAACTCCTTGATGGAAAATGAATGACAAATGCAACAGAGAACATGTCAGTCTTTGCCCCCCACTTCCAACAAGTATACAATATCATTGCCCGGTCGATCTGGAATTTGCCAGACACATTCCACTGCAGAGAATATTATGGAAACTCAATGATTCTATCACATATGGAACAAATTCACCAAAGCAGTGAATAAACCAAAAAATGTCAAAGGCTCAGGTCTCACTGGAGTTCCACCGGAAGCTTTCAAAGCCATGTCCACTGCAAACTTTTGCCATGTATACAAACACAGTAATGATTTTTTCCCTGGGAATAGCCAATCATGAGCAATGGCATTGCAGTCAATGTGTTCCAGTCCCAAAATGTAGGGATCTGTCAGACCCAAATAAGTGGAGAAGAGTAATGCTTATGGAAGTTTGCTCCAAGATATTTAGCTCTGTCATGAATGGGAGGGCATTACAATTACTCAATGCAAATGGGACATGCTTCCAATTTGGTGGGACACCGGAACTTGGATGTCAAGATGGGCTCTTTGTTCTCAATACCCTGCTCACAATGCATAAAAATCATAACTTACCAACTTATGTTGCCTTTGTTGATCTCGTCAAAGCATACATCAGAAACCCAGTTCTTGGGTATCCTATCATTATAACACCTTGTAATCATTTATGGTTACAATCAAAAAATCTTTCTGGTTGTAAACTAAATTGTTTACCATTATCATTTCACTGCCTTGCCATAACATTATAAAGTTACAACTTAAACATATAGTATTTCATTTGCAAAAATTATAAGCTTTTTTGAACAATTAAGACTGATAAATCTAAAAGGTCACATCTGTCATTTTTGCGGGACCAAAAAATGGATGAAATTTTGGTTTGAAAACTTGTTGGGTCAAATTTTAATTATGGTCATCAATCGATTCGTTTTTGTGATCTTTTCTTGCTGTTAGAGCGCATTTGATACAAAAACGCCGGTGCAGAAAGTCGGGCTTGTCAGTTCTCGGTACTTGCCAAAACTCCGGTGTATGGTACTTTTTTGTGTCACAACTAACCGGTTGTGTGCACAAAGATGAGAAAAAAACACAAAAAAGTCATTGGCCACAACCATCAATCAACCCTCAGCCTAACCCTAAGCCAATGCAATACCAGCTTTGGCCAGTTCATGCTTACCAGCGGATGAGATGTTGCATTTTATGCTTACTATAGCTTACCATGGTGGAAAAATCTAAATCAAGTTTACATAAAACAAGACTTTTTTTGACAGGGTCTGTCCGGTTGGAGTTGTTACTCCCACCAAAATGACAGATGTGACCTTTTATAAAAACCAGTCTCAATTTTTACTACTATACTGCATTGCTGTAAGCTTCTGTTTTTGTACCCTAACTAAAATATGTAGTAGTTTGGCCTGCGGTACAGAAAAAATGACCAACTGCCACTCACAAATGCATCACACAACACACAACACACACAAATCACAAAAAAAACACCAATGCCATCATCCCTCCCCCCGGCCGCTGGCTTCCAGTGGCTTCAATTTATTGGGTGAGTACAATTGCCATATGTCATGCAATCGCTCATTATCTTCGAAACACGGTGATGCAATTTTTAATGTGTAATGTGAAACTAGCTAATTCTTTATTTATTTGTATTTATTCTACAGGCAGCGGATCAGTGTGCTGGCAGACAAAAGAGCATTTTTAGTGAATACTTGCCTTTTTTAGTCGGACATTGCATCAAATCAACACGCACTGACCCTGGCTATCCACCAATATTTTTTTCGTCCATGCCGTCCAAGTCTCCTCATCCTGTTTTGGCATGATTTTTGACCATTCAGGGCAAAGCCATTGTGAACATGTTTTCAAGAGTGTAGGTAGAGGTAGGTAGTACCATAGATTAGCTAGGTAGAGTGGGTGCACTTGGTAAGATAAGTAGAGAGTGTAGATTACTCTACTACTGGCTTATTTCCTTAAATAAAAGAATTAAAGGAAAAAACTATTTTTAAATATTAGTCGTACTATCCTATGAAGCCAGAGATGGTTTTGGATGGGTGAATTGTATCTTTTCTCATGGTGTGAGAAAATACACTTTGTACTTTCCAAAACTGAATCTGGCAATGGAAAAAGAAGTATTTGAATTTTCTACATTAGTAGGTTTCAGTAATAAAAATAAGTTTTCTGATTACTCCGTAAACATACTAAATAAGACTGATTAACCGAAAAGGAGCAATCAAGGATTTGGCGGGGAAAAAAACTACAACTGGACAGACCGCTCTGAAAACGGAGCTCGTTTTGAGTAAACTCGATTTTAAGTTTTGGGCACACTAAGTAGGACAATCACGGTCGCCGATAAGCATAAAACGTGCATTGTCTCAGGCTGGTCGTGGGGGGGGAGGGGGGGAATCTTCTCCGGCGTGGTGACTCGCCGCGTCTCGTTGACACCATGATGGATCTGTCTTCTTTTGGAGTTGTGTTCCTTGTTGTGCGCACCTCAAGTTATTTTTTTGATGGTGATAGAGTACATTATTGTACTTTTTCGCGTTTTCGGCGAGGAATGGCCGAACGGATGACCATAAGTTGAGCACAACTTCCCACCACAGCGTTTTCCAACAGAATTGCATCTGACAGCTTGAAAATTCAGACAAAAAGGAATCGATTGATGGGCTACATTAATAATTCACCCCGAACAAAAATGAGCCGATATTTCGTCCGTCAAACTTTCCCGCCAAATCCTCGATTGCTCCTTTTCGGTTAATCAGTCTTAATTAAATGGCTACGTCACAGGAATTGAAATTTTTGATCGTGGGAATAAATGGTTGTGCCCTGTGCCACGGGAATCAACTTGCACCGGTTCACAGCTGCGAAGGAGTGGTGATCAACCAGAATTGGGTTTCTGATATATGACATGGCAAATCATGAGCTCCTACTCATGCTTCTTGAGAAGTATGGTGCTCCCCCCCCCCTCTTTGTCTCAGCAGTGGAAAGAATGCATCATGATCTGGTAGTTGTATTGAAGATAGAGAAAGAAAGCCTTTTGCCAATCTGTTGGTGTACGATAAGGAGACAAAATGGCCCTGGTCCTGTTTCTCTTCTTAATGTCTGCATTTGCAGAAACTCTTGAGATTGAATGGAAAAATGTGGGCATTGGGTGTATTCACAGTATGATCCGTCACTGGAGTGGATTTGGCCAATGGAGAAGGGAAACTACATGGGCATCTACCAAAGGATTACCTGTTGCGGTCACTCGCCGCTGTTGAAATCCTCCAATGCCTCTATGTCAATGATGAAGCCTTCATATTCACGTCATGGACCGATCTAACAAAGGGGCTTGAACTAATCTACAAGCACCCCTTGGTTTGGACTCAAAATTCATATCAGACGAGAAGGATCATCCCTCTCAAATATGGAATGTGTCTTCTTCCCTATCGGCTTTTTTGATTTGCACTTCCCTGCACTTCTACAGGACAGCACTGAATCTGGCACCACCACCCTTCAGGATGAACATGACAACACTATCACTGACGCTGATGATAGGCATGATGAACAAAAGGCAAGAGCAAGATGAGATCAAGAAGGAGCTCTATACAATGAACTCAACAAAATGCAACCGATCAACATGGATAATGGCTTTGTCACTTTTTGTTGCCACTTTAAGTACCTTGGATCCTTCGTGTCATTCAGTTTATGCAATGACTTTGACATCGAGAATCGTTTGACAGCAGCCACTCAATCAATGGGAGCTCTGAAGAATGTGTGGAACTCGCCGCACTTGGACATTTAGACCAAATAAATTACTTTCTATTTTGAGCAATTCTGATGAACCTGCTTTTGTGGGGATGCAAGACATGGTCGATGCAGAAAACCCTCTCGAACAAGCTTGAAGTCTTCCTGCATCATAACATTCAAAGAATTCTTCGAGTGTGGATGACAAAAGTGCGTGAGGATCGCATTAAGAACAAACATGTCAGGTGAATGTTTTACGACATACATCTTGTGTCCAATGTGATCCCCGCCCATCAGCTCAACTTTATCAGGAAGACAATACGTGGTCCATTTGACAGGCCAGCACAACAAATGCTGACCGCGTGCTGTGATAATATTTGATGAGTGGGATGTCTTTTCCTCCACAACAAGGGCTTCATCGTGAAGACCTTACGCCTGCAAATGTTTCAGAAGTCACCATTAATGACTATGGCACCCTCAAGAACTGGATTCAGGAAGCATCTCATGAACAATATTGGAACAAACGTGTCGACTGCCTTACTGATAGGCAGGCAGGCCATGATACCTGCTTGACCTGATGATTGGCCACAACCATGACAAAGCCCCCAAAATCACAATGCACCCCCTCATCACAAGCAACCTTTTCCCTCAATGCCCCCTCGAACGAGGCAATTGCATCACACAATGATGCCCGAACCAAATGAACATCAATGCCATCAAGTATCAGCCCCCCTCACCACCCCTCTTCCCTTCCACTACATCAACAATGGCTGGCACCTCCGCCCCCACATGCAAATGAAGGACGAGACTACATACCTGAGCAGGTGGGACATTGCGTGTATGATTCCCTCAAGATTCTTGGACTTGGACTTAGAGCCTTTGGAAAGAGAAGTTAAACTTGCCTACCGGGATTAGCATGCCTTTATAATAAAGACTAGTGGGTTCAACAGAACGCCACCACTGGCATACCATACCAAGAAACTGCCACACACTTTCAGCTCCTAAACAGCATGCAGGCTTTCTTGAGATCAAGCCTCTGAAGAAAATGGCGCCAAGGCTGACACCAAAACTAATGGCACACTAATGGCACATTGCTTCTCCTTTCTTGAAGTTCAGAAACCATGAATCACAACATCTTCCCATTCCTCCAGGAAAAAACAATGACAACTCAACATAACTGCATCACACCCCCTCCATCTTCATCATGGTCATTAACAACATCATCCATAATGATCATGTTGGCATCATCATCATGACCAGCCATCCTAAACCCACCAAACCATGTCCACCTCCTCCGAAGGCTTTGCCTCCCACCAATGTTAACTTCTCATCCAACAGGTGGATGACAAACACTCGCCCCATGAAGTGCATTGTGCCAGGCCGAATTGGCGAGATCCTTGGGTTCAATGATTAATACTTCAAATCTGAATGCATCCTCTGCACCTGAAGCCTTCTTGGTTGCTGCTGTCTCAACCACAGTCAACGATGGTGAATCCCTCCCAGGGAGCACTGAACTAGACAATGAGAAAGGGCATAATTGCAGCATGATGGTCGACCAATACCGAATCTTCTCTCGGATGGTCCTTGGTCTCCACGACAACTCCTGGATGAGATTTTGGACAGAAAATGCACTTCGTAACATGATCCTCCATGATCTTGATGTGATGCTGTATTACTATGATACCAATTGGCATGTACATGGAAAGCCCATGTCACTCCCAGGTGACCTGATGGACATGTGGCTATCCTCGCCCGCATCACTCTCCTCCTCCTCCTCAATGCCAATGCTTATCAATCAAGTGTGGGGAGCAGATGAAGCCGCCCAACTTGCTCTCAGAGGACCTTCAGGAGACCTTTCCCTCATTCATTGACATATCTTAACACACCAAAAGGCAGCTATCAATGCAGTTCACATCTGGCTAATCAGCCCATTGACCCCTTGTCTTGCCCCCAAAGTTGGAGAAAACTCCCCAACAGCTCTTACTAGATTGCTCCAACAAATGAGTGTTTGTGAGAGAGCCAGTGCCATCAGGCACAAGCACAGTCCAAAGACTGTTGGACAACCTAAAACATGCACTCTCTGACATGAGCCCAGAAGTTCACTCTAACTTGTGTAGCCATTGTTAAACTTTGGGCATGCCTGACCCAAGGCCAGACATTAGGTGTGTAAAGTACTTACCTAAAGTACATCATAAGGTGCCAAGTGAGTTTTTAACACCAAGTGGAACCTCTGAGGTATAGACTGACATCAGAGATCTAAAACATTATTGAACGTTGAATAGAGATCCACCACATCATTGAATGCTGGATATGGATCCACCACATCATATGATGTTGAAGGGAGATCTTCAAGCTCTCCTATAGATGTACATACTCATGGAGGAACATCAAAGATACATCATAAGGATGTACCAACACCTGTAGAATCCTACAGGTTGCATCTCAAACCCTTGCTTTGGCCAGGGTGATCCACTTCATTTTTAAGCATTAAAATGAGCTCATAATTTTCTTTTCCTGACCTGAACCACATGCTACTTCACTTTCACTCATAAATTTCACTTCAGGGGAAAAGTTATCCACCAGCCTAGGTTACTATCAATTGATAACCTAATCTATATCCAACTACCAGGCCAACCATGAATCACTGCCCAAAATCAGACAATCTAGTTAGCCTACATACCTATGAGAGCTAGATGCGTCGATTCAAGGAATTGCTGTGAAGCGTGCCCTACAAATTTTTTATCATCACCACGTCTGAGCCCAAAGTGCTAGCTTTGAGGTACCTATCCTCCTCCACGCCATACCAGAAGTTTATAGAAGGTCCATCAAAGAGCTTTTTCAAGTCTTTGTTTGTTGGGACGAAGCTTGAACAGGCCTTACAAGTCATGAGTATGAGCAAGGCAGTCCCAAAAGTCCTCAAAAGCCAAGAGTGCAAGAAAGGGAACCGGAAGAAGCATCTTCCCATTCCCTATGTGCCCGTAGTAGATGAGGTCCAAGAAGTTGTTGCAAAGGGGAAAGAATATTCCTATAAGACTAAACTCCCCAACATGACCAAGTTTAGTGTACCCATCAGGGACACTGGGACCCTGGAAGCCTTTCTGATTCACGTGCAGCAAGCAAAGAGCACGTGCAAGGGGAAGGGGCTGTTCCAGGACTACAACGACATCATTGAGGTGGAATCGGAGGCCGTGGAACAAGCCAAGAACTTCCAAGAAGCCATTGCATATGCAAACGTGATAGGCCCCAAGTCCAAGAAGGACGCCAAAAACCCAAACCAGCCCTCAAAGGATAATGCAAGCCATAAAGATGCCCTTCTAGAACAGACCAGGCCATGGTCACTGAAGGTTTTTTCTCGCTCTATGCAAACCTTCTCAGCAAAGATGCCTGATTCTGCTGGGACAATATTGTCTCCAGTCAAGTCGGAGCAGCCCCATGGGCCAACCTGCAAGGGAACAAACATGAGAAAGAGACTGCTAAGAGTATAGAATCCTTTTAGGATTGCATCACCTTTCACCTCCTTGACATGTTCCTTGGCAATACAGCCAAGCAGCAGCGCTACTACATCAGTAACGTGCTAAAGGAGCCCCAGCAAGTCCCAGTAAGGTACTTCTTCCAACTAGTAGAACAGCTCAATGGCTATCTCTTGTATTTACCTTGTACCTACTGCTGAAATACTTGGTGATCCCTACTCCAAGAAGTCCCCATTACCAGCAATCAGGAGTTCTCCTAGTCTGTCAGTCTCCCCAAGTCTTCCTGACCACCGAATACTTGGCAAGTCACGAATCCTCACCAGGTTAGCAACAACACACAACATCCCTAGAAGGGCACCATTACAATAGTGCTCATAATTCTAGAGAACGTTATTAAGCTGCATCTCCCCTAGCGAGTTCTCTTGACAGTTCTCTAGAATTTATAACTAATATTTACCCCGGTGACATCCTCCCCATCTCACCAGCATGTCCAACCTTTCAGAAACCACCCTGGCGGACATGAAGGCGGGCTTCCCGCCTGCCCCAGAACCCATACTGGGGACTCCCAACCTTCAGTCCCTCATCGACGTCTTGTTCCACCTCTGTCGCTGCGCCCAAACTCACAGATCGCCCGCTTCCACCACAATGAATCTCCTTTTTTGTGCTGCACCGCACGATGTCTATGCCTTCCTCACGTCAGAGGCATACCCCGATGCATTCACGCCCTTCCCTGCCCAAGTTCCCGACGTGCCCGACTTCACGGCATGCATCGATGATAACGATCGTGCCACGGTGCGTGCAACGCATGCACAAGACAAGAAGACCAGGGCGGCCATCATCACGATGAACACCGCCCTTGCCGACGTCTTCCTTGATGCGATGTCAACCCAAGTTTGCACATCTTGCCAACAATGCTGTCTCCGCAAGCCCAACATCATCTTCGTCAATCTTTTCCTATGGTTTGTCAACCAATATGGCAAGATGACGGCGAAAGACCACGAAGCCAACCGACAACGAATGGCTGCCGATTGGCACCCAGCCGATGGATTTGATGCGCTTGTCCTCCACCTCTTCACCGGTGCCACCTACGCCAGCAGTGCAGGATACAAGATGAATGACATCGATGTCGTCAATATCGGCCTGCGCCTGATCAAGCGATGTGGTATTCTGGCATGGATCGCACGCGAGGCGATCCGCCTCCGAATCGTCAAGACCTTCGACACCTTCAAAACCTTCTGGGCGGACAAGATTGCGCTCGTCAACCAAACGGCCATACCCGCAGGACTACACGGCTATGGAATGAATGCGGTCAGCATCATCAACGATGATGACGCCTCCGCGATATAGTACGGTGAATCACTTGCGAATTTTAGTGCTGCGTACGCTGCAATGCAAGAATCGGTCAAATCGCAGGGCACCACCATCACCACGCTGCAGGCACAGGTCGCGGTGATGCAACATTACTGCATGGCGCTTCAGAGTCAACCTCCCCCAGCTATTTACATGCCACCACGTGCGCCACCCAACAACAATCGTCGTGGATCATCCCGCCGAGGTGGCAATCTTGGCAACCCCACCGGATACCAACCACCCGGCGGCATGCCCAATGCACGCGCGCCAACACCCTACAAATGCTTGGAAAATTGGAACTCAACATTGACAACAATCACAATAGCGCGACCTGCACCAACCCCCATCCTACGCACAATTGGCATGCCACCCACCAAAACACCATGAACGGATCAATTGTGGGGATGCACAAGACCATTCTCCCATCGGCGTCCGGCTGTGTGCCCCCTCCCGCACGCGCACCATGTCCCCCAGTACGCATCGTTTCAATGAAGCAGCCATGAAAAAAGCATGAGTTGTCACTTCAAAAACTCACCTTTTGTCCAAGAGCACGATGAGCCTCTGCACATAGAAGAATGGTCAATAAAATAAAAGATTTGTTATTTTCATCAATAAAAGTTACATCACTGGATTGCAACGATCGTGATCGATCGCGTGATGTAGGGCGATCACACTCACCTGTAGAATTGGAGCCGCCGGGAGCCGGCGGATTGGGGGCACCATGATGACGCTGTTTTGTTGTTTTTTGGCTTGTGGGGTCGTGTGACAGAGTGCTTGTTCTCTGAGAGGAGGAGAGAGGAGAGAAGAAGTATTAGGCCATTGGTCTATGTCCCCGAGATTTGCCGTTGGTTTTTAATGAATTTTCAGCTGGGTGTCTTATTTTTCTAACCAATTTTGAGAGTTAGAGACGAAGGAATAGTTACTGGAACTGTAAACTAATTGCAACGGTGATCCCAAATGAACTTATTCCTATAAAATATTCTTTTTTAGTCTAGGATTTAGTTGTACATTGTTGGCATTCTAAATCGTTCTAAACAGGTTTAGAACAGTTTTGGAAGACTTAGAACGGGGTGTCCCCCAATTTGGAACACATTTAGAAATGACCGTTGGTGTTCTAAATTGTTCTAAACAGGTTTACAACAATTTCGAATGTCGCCCAGTGTCACTAATGAATAGAAATTTTGAAGATAGCAAAACTAAATTTTTCTCATCATAATAATATTTTGTACACTAAAATAAAAAATGTAGCAAAATTTAAAAATAATTTTAACAATTAGAAAGACTAGCTTATTTAGAACAAATAAAATGTACTACAGTAACAATAAATATCAAAATAGATAAAATTACTAAGACTATTTGTTACAATTTAATTTTGTAGATCCAATTATGCCTCTTGTGAGGTAAGTACATCATGGTGTCATGTTTGAGGCTGTAAACCACCCCACTCTGTATGTAACATCCATATTGGATGTATATGAAGTGTTTGAGCTACTACTTCATATGCTGTGGGTGGGCATATGGCGTGAATTGTAAATATCAATTGTAACAAGACTTGATTGCAACCTGGTGATCCAAAGGAAACAAATCATGTGCTGAAAAAGTCCAAGTGGAATCTGCAAGCATAGGATGCATGAAGGACAAATGGTGAATGGTGACAAGATTTACTTCATTTGATAAAGTTAACTATATTGGTATACACACATGGTCAATGTTTAGTTGTTGTCATTGGCAATCATGGCATCACCCCTGCAATGTCATCACTCCTCATTGCACATCCTTATCATTGGTTGATTGTTACTTTTTTAGGGCATGCAGAGCAAGTGCAATGATTTTTCATCAATCATGCCTCCCCCCCCCTGCCATCTTTCCCCTCTCCCCTCACCTCTCTCATTTGCCACTCCATTGTCCGCCTCATCCTCCTGTTGATTGTTGTGTTTAAGTAATCAGCAGCAACTGCAACATGTTGCCATCTTTGTAAACTTGTCTCCCCACTGTAGATGTCAATGGAATGGGCTTTGTTATGCTCTCCCCCCAGCTGCCATTTCCTCCCTCCCCCCTTGCCTCTCTTGTCTCCCTTCATGTGTGAGTGATTTTCAACAATACTGCTCATGCTGCCAAAAAACAGCTAAGGCAATTGTCAGCACACGTACTATTTAATTGTATGTGCACTGACAATTGCCAATTTGTACATAGTTCTATCAGTGCTGCAATGAAGAGACACAAATTTGTGATCATGGGGGTGAGATGATTCTCATGATGTCAAAAAATTTGTGGCTGTTTGTTGAGCTGGTCTGTTCCATTTCTGGCATTGGGAAAAAAGAGATAGGAGATAGCCAGAACAAAAATTCTCATCTGCTTCCTGCCAGAACAAAAAAAAGAGAGCCAAAGAATGGGCTGCACCTCATAATGCTGGAGCAAAGGATGAAAAGAGTATCAACAAAAGTTTTACTGTCTGCCTATTCACAATTTTTTAAAAGGAAAACCTGAGGAACTTTGTGCACTGTTGTATTAATTGATCCAGCCCCTAAAATTTTTGATTGTCTTTGTAGAGTGGGAACTTTGGAGACTTGCCTTTTATCGATTAGATAAGAAATTTATTGACTGTGATCAAATGATCTCAACTTGATGAGGAAACTTGCTGATAAAAGAAATTTGCTTGAAGGAGAAACAAAATAAAAATATAAAATGCTTAAGTTCTCATTTTGCTGTTACCTATGGACTGGTGGCTGCAGCAATGACATTAAGTCATTTCACTTTTCACAGACGTCTTGTTTCTGGATGTATCTCATCTCAGTTGACTGGTTCTCATCCTAGCTGGATCACTTTTTTACATTTTGATTTTTTTGTATTAATTCCTATATGAAAAAAGCCAACGGTTTTATTGCATAGCATAATTATTATTACTACTATCTAGTACAATGACACACAAGCCACTGCCAAACAATGACAAAACACACTCCCTACATCATGTTCCTCCACAGTTGTGCACCTTCCCTGATGTCCCTCCCACTGCAGAAACCGACTTTTTGTTGATTGTTGTGTTCCCCCATTGAACAGCGGCCATTATTTTTTGTTGATTATTTCAACGACCGAGCCGACAACACGGCATCCCCCTCACACGTTCTGCCTCGGTCATGCGTCTCCCCAGGATTCCCTCCATCTTCCATGCCAACTTTTATTTGGTTGTTATGTGTTGAATTGTAACCTTAAGGCCCAGGCAACCCCCCCTCACTCTATGTTTTGGTCCCTCTCTATATGCCCCCCCAAATGAGCAAATCAATGACAGCAAATGCAAGCCCGATGGCTTGCAGCCTGTGCATGGCTTTGGGGAGCAGCGGTGCCATGATTTGATGGTGCCACTGCTCTACCCACGGAGAGAGAGAGAAAAGCCGCCAGAGAGTATGGTGGCGGCGGCTTGAGTTGGTTGTTGTTGTGTGTGTTGTGTGTTGTGTTTTGTCGCTTGTGTTTTACCAATTTTGTAGAGTAGAGAGCACCTCACCCAGCCAATACTTTGCCCCACTTTACACAATAACTATGCTCCCCCATGAAGTCCAAGCACAGATGACACAACACCATGCACAGGGGGTGTGTCACCAGTAATAAAAACGGGGGGTGCAGTTAGACTTGGCCTTTGTTTTTAGGGGCAAAAATACCCTTTTTTGCATTAATGTACACTTCGTAAGTATGATAAACAATATAGGTAGTACTTAAGGTATCTCTTTGTTGGTCAGGGACCATATTATACAATCCCTATTTCCAGATTCTCAAAATGCTGATATCCCCCCCATACTGACCTTCCAAGTTCAATCTGACCACATCATCGTGTTCCCTGCACCCAAATTAACCTACAGCATCTTTACATGGGGGGGGGGTACCATACTTTTTGACGGAGTTATGATGTGTTAAAGTAGCAACATCAAATTGTTGACACAAATACATCATCCCTATGATGGCTGCTGGGGTGGACAAATAACTCGGTCAACCCCCCCCCCCCCTTCCCCCCATGCAACCCCTTGCCGGAAATATTGCTGGGACCGGTACTCATCTCTTAGAATCACTGAATATGTCGGCTGGGTTGAGTGAGGAGCAGAGAGCATTCGAGGAAGAATTTGTAGCATCGCTGCCGGTCACTGATAGTGCTGATTGTGATGGATTTCTTGGCAAATTGGGCACAGCCAACAAAACTGATTTTACACCCTTCTTCCAAAGGACTCTTTTTGATGATTGTGAAGGGGAGACGACACTAATCGCAGGGGGGGGGCGTGAATGAAGCTGTCAACATTTTGGTACCATACAAAACCACTTCACAAACCAAAACTCCGATCTCAATGATGAGGGCTATGACTCTGAGGGAAACCTCCCCCACTTCGTGGACGATCCAAACGACGATATGGAAATGTATTTTGAACAAGCTATTGAGGGGGGGAGTGTTGCGGAGGCAGTGGAGGCGCCGGCAGCACCAAATGAGCTTGATGTAATGCGCTTGTCGGTGGCAATGTTGCACGATGAGCTGAAGAAGAGGGGCCGTGGGACCCAAGGGAAGAAGGCCAAGCTACAGGATCGCCTAAAGGAGGTGATCATTCACAATGTGCCTGTTCCATCAGGGGAGGACGTCGCTCAGCATCATGAGTGCATAGGGTTGGACGTGATAGCAAAGTGGGAGCTTCTCACTCGGTGCAGTGATCCTGTCCCTGAGCCCAAGAATACTGATGCAAACCTACATGATCTCTCACAGCTGCGAGAGCATCACTTGGATACCAATAAAGAAGAAAGTGTGGAGTTCAAGCCAGAAGAGGATGGTTGACTTCTCCTTCCTGCAGTTGAACCTAAGTGATGACTACAACTTTGAAATGAATGACAATGATATTGCCGACCAGCTTCGGCTCTTTTATCGCATCATGCAATTCCAGCGAAATAACGTGTCGTGGTGGGCACTGTTTATTTGGGGATATGAGGTCTCTCTTGTCAACTCATATGTCTTGTACAAGCGCTATTGTGACCTAAAGGGAGTTCCAGCTAAGTGGACACACCACGACTGGAATGAGGCAATTGGGTATGCGCATCTTGACCCTGAGGAGTATTGGCCCAGGAAGAAGTCTCCCCCAAATGCAGTGTGAACATGGTGAGGGAAGGAAAGAAGAGAGCTCCAAAGGTTGACTCTCTTGCACTCTTGCCAACTTGAGGTCGGTTACGTGGAAGGCTTGATGACTCGGTGGCGCACATGCCTGTCGTACCAGATGCCCCTCCTGGTACGACAGTGTGCAACTGCATCAATGAGCATACAAAGAGTTCAATCCTGATGATGACACCAAGAACTGCAAACAGGCGGGCTTGCGTTCTCAGATAATGCTATGCCAGACGTGCCAGGTAAATTTATGTCTCGGATGCTAGGAAATCTTCCACACAAAGGAGCATCTCCAACTTGAGATTCCCAGGATCCTTGGCCTGTAAGAATTACATCCTCAGCAGTAATGCCATATCTCAACTGCTTAGTGGGCATGTAATAATGTAATAATATCAATGTTATTGAGCACATTACCTTGTGTTTGAGGCCTGGTAAGTGTGCTTGAAAGCCTTAAATACAGCCCAAATTCTGGTTGACCGGCTGTATCTCAGCGAATACCTGGGCAACTAGGACAAGAAGTACAGATTCTGAAAGCCCTTGATATGCCCAACAAGATTGCTGCACAACTTTTACTGAAAAGACAATTTCTTGAGTCTCTATCTAACCTCTAAGTACATCACTGATAGGGACTATATACGGTACTTACAGCTGACCAGCTAGGAGATAGTACTTTTGAACACTAAAAAAAAACTAAATGTAAGAGTAGCATAGAAAAGTGATCCAGCTAGGATGAGAACCAGTCAGTTCTGTTGTGCATTAATGGATTAGATTAGATAATTGTGATTTATTTTATGACCCAGAAGCCAGAGGTCTAAACTAATAGATGAGCAAACCTGAAAAATGGTTTGGGAGTAAATTAGAAAAAATATTCGTACCATACACTCATCACACCAACACCAACAAAGGCAGAAACTAAACAGCCAAGAAACACAGAAATGTTGCAGAATAAACACATTTTTTATGTGTACAATCAGAAATCAGGCATTTAAATAGCAGAATCAGAATACCTGTTTGTTCTTTAGTCAAAAAGAAACATAGGCAACTAAAAAGGAATACAGGCACCCTCATTCTGATGATAGTTGTAGTTGTAGCTTCTTGGTGCCTCAGTGTGTGTTGCTCTCAAAATAATCCATCAAAAATGAGTCCATTAGGATTGGGTATTGTTTAATTTGAGCAGAACCTGTTTGCCATAAGCAATTTTTCTTTTTCCTGACAGCAGCATGGTTGGGGGTTTGTTGGCATGAGCATGGGACCACCTATTGCTAAACCTCTCTTGAGGATGAAGGGCTCAATCAGAACTTCTGATGCCAGGATAAAAAATAAATATTAATGGTTAAAAGGTATTAATTTGTGAAGATGTTGTGGTATCAACAGTTGGCCGCTAAAAATCGATGCTTGCATGTTCTGATTAGTTGGCAAACTTGCTCTGTGATGGTTAGGATTATAGACTTACATTTAATGATATGGTACTTCTCATGATATGAGCCTTGTCAAACAATTTTTCTCTACTGTGACATCAATATGATAAGAATGAGGGTATTTGAGCTTTACTGCTGCCTGGTTGCCTACTGACATGTCTACCTAGGCAAAAATGTTTGTACAGGTGAGCTTCCAGTGTGAGGGTAGTTGATCGTCTAATCGAGCGGTTTGAGTGGTGATTTCCACAATCGGGGTAAGTTGGCTATTTTTTCTCTGAAACTATGTTTGGACCCAAGTTGATGCTCCCCACACCTGCTCTCTCTGGGCTATTCCCCAAACTATCGGAGCCATGAATCTTTAAGTATTCATTCATGGCACTCTTGTGGGCTTGTTTCCACAACTCCTCCTGCTCCTTTGCAGTCGTCTTTTTTGTCACAATTCGACGAAACTTGCGTTTGGCGCTTTGTAAAACTTCTGTCCAAGCATCCATGTGCTCATTTGCGACTGTATGACGTCGGTTCCTCTTGGTAATATTGACCTCCTTTATAGCAGCATTCAACTCGGCAGTAGATACACCGAATTCAAAACGAAGCATCCTACTTCGTATTTCGGGAGGCACCAACATTTCAATCTTATCACGAGACGGTCCTTTGCTTTTCTCATAGTGATCTAATTCAATTGATTGATGTTGAAGATATCCCCAGCCTATCGAGAGGGGAACGCCCCTCGTGACGCATGGGTTATCCCCGGCAATGCGCTCATGCTCTCGAATGTCAACAAAAGAAAAGGAGCACCGTCTCATCGTCGTAGGTCTATCTCCCTCATTCCGCCCTAACGTTGGTGCCGAGTTGATGGATGTGTCGATCGACGTAGATTTTTCATGACTCAATGGCCTACATGGTCGACTAGTCCCCGTTTTCATGATACCCTTCAACACTTGCTTTGGACCACGATAGGAGCTCGCACGCAAACGTTCCTCGAGAAGGGAAGATTTGGTGTGGCCAGAACCATCCAGGGAGAACTCATCTTTCTTCCTTGTCTTCATTTTTTCGAGTCTTTGGCGTCTTCGGCTAACTTCGGGAGAGAAATACTCGAAGGAAGATGGATTCATTAGTACGTCTATGTTGACATATTCAGCAACTTCTTTTACGCCCAAAACGCCAGAGTCTAGAGACGAATCATCATCATTGGATAAGACAGGTAGCGAAGGCTTAGACTTATCACCTAGATCGGATGAGTTAGAGAAGTCTCCAATTTCAGTACCGCAAATGGGCGCCGATCCGAGGATGGGAGGGGCAACTGCTTCTAAGCCGCCCCAAGAATCCTGTCGTGAAAAATTAGGAGAAATTCGATATCAATAATCAAGAATCCAAACCCTTATATCTTAAGAACAAAGAAATGCTTACCACAGTATTTATCGAATTCATCATCTGACTGCTCTTCAATTCTTGTTTAAATTTACTCGGACACAGCCTTTCAGCAGGTACATTCCCCCCCCCCAATTCTACATAAGTCAAGTTTGTAAGACGTTCGCCCTCGTCAATATATTTACGGTTCGTTTTTTCAGAAGGTTCAATATTGATGCCACTAGGTTCCACCAAATCTTGACCTTTTTCATCCTCATTGGATGGGGCATCGCACGGACCCTGATTAGAGGCCGCCGGATTCTTACACTCTGCCAGATTTACGCCATTAGAAAAACTTATGTCACATTCTTTCGACAATAACGTCATCACAACGGGCGGCTCTACAGCGGTAACAACCATCACGGGAGGTGGATCGATATTAATTGAATCACTTGGTTCCACCAAATCTTGATCCTTTCCTTCCTTATCGGATCGAGTATCGCACAAATCCTGATTAGCCGCGGGGACCATACTACCTGTCGGATTTACGCCGTCGGAAAGTCCGCCGTCGCTTTCTATGGATAATGACGTCGTCACAACGGGTGGCTCTTCAGCGGTAACAACCATCACGGGAGGTGTATCAATATTGATGAAATTTAGAGCGTCGGTAGGTGCATCAATTTTGATCATGTTGATGAAATTTAGTAAGTCTTCCTCTTCCAAGCTAGATGTCATACTGGCATCATTCGTTTCGACTCCTACTCCATGATATGCCATATTATCATCGTTCCTTTCGTCACAATCTCAGATCATCTCTACCGACGCAGCAGTTAGAAGTGCCGGTAGATTTGGAGAGAAGAGGAATTCTCATTAAAATAACAATTTGACTGTTTTCATTCCCGCCGCAGTCGATTTCAATCAGCGTTTAGGGACTCCCAATAATTAAAATTACAAACACATAAGAGGATTGCAAACACAAATAATGAGAATTGCAAATGTCAATGTAGGAACAATATTATGATGAAATATTAAAATTGCGGCACATTAAAAAGTCCCATCACAATGTAACAAAAGATGTAAAATGTTACAATTCTGGTTGTCTCTTGGTTGCATCCAATGTTACAATTCCGGTAGTCTCTTGGTCGCAGTCAAGTCAGAGATCTGTCACACCCAATATTATCCATTTCATGGAAGTGGGTGAACTCGAGCCCAACGAACTTTTTTTTTTCGTCCGACTTTTTTTGAAACACATGTATCAAGCACGCGGTACCAATTGGTATCCCGAGCACCAAACAGTACTCGGAACATTTATCTGTCATGGCTAGGGAAATGGTCGGGTCGCGATGACCCTTGTGAGTGTTTTGGTGACAAGGGTGATGCCGAGGTTATGCTATCTGTGGTCAGGTTGATCTCCATTATTCGCGACGATAGAAAAATAAGAAAAAAATCGGGTTGTGGGGTTGTGGATCAAAACCTACGTAGGAATACATAGATTTTATCTAGGTTGTGCATTCCCTTTTTGGTTCCCTTTTTTCCAGACCCCCCGAAAAGG
>JALLPB010000063.1:0-26178 GCA_036939975.1 Cyclostephanos tholiformis | reverse complement strand
GGCACAAATACTGCCAAGTTCGAACTTGGCAACCAAGTTCGAATTTGGCACTTGGCACGAACTTGGCACGAACTTGGCAGTGATCAAATATCACGCAAGTGGTATATCTCTAATAGTTGTTGAGCGTACTCTACAATACTATTAGTGTTTCGCATTTTAACAAAAAAGCTACGAACCCTTAAGAATTCTCTTGAACATGGTCATTTCTCATCATTCCTTCGCTATTCCCTCAACTCCAATATTGTAAATCAGTTATACATGTACCTACCTAACACAGTGTAAAAAATGTTACAGGATTCCCTCAGCCTCAGCCACTACATAAAAGCGACTGCAACATCGCATCATGGCATATTCATATCCGTCAAGACATCATGAACGCCACTGCGACTCAGAGCAATCAAACACAGTCAGAAGGACAGCTGATTATTAGAGTCGCCGTGGGCAGTTCGAATCCATGCAAAATCAATGCAGCAAGAAGGGCATTTGAAGAGGTTTTCTCTGTTGCGTCAAATCGGGAGTTACTTGTTGTGATATCATCTTATAACGTCCCATCCGGTACGAGAGTCGTTCTTGTCAGGTGATCTGGCGATCTCTTTTGCTCAGCATGCACTCATACCCTATATTCGAACCATATACAGGCGTGCCTGACCAACCATTCGGAGATGCAGAGACTAGACTAGGTGCAATGAACCGTGCGAAAGCAGCTCATGAGGCTGCATGTTCAGAAATCGAAGACAAAAAAGGGCACCCTGATTTTTCAGTGGGATTGGAAGGGGGGTTAGAAAAACAACCTTACCCTCAGGCTGATGAGCTGTGGTGTAATGCGTGGGTGGCGGTTTTTTCAGCTGAAGAGTCATGGGGATTCGCAAAATCAGGCTCCTTTCTTCTTCCACCTGCTCTGTTTGACCTTGTTATCAATGAAGGAATGGAACTCGGAGACGCTGATGACATTGTATTCAAGAGAGTCAATTCCAAGCATGGTCAAGGGACTGTTGGAAAATTGACAGATGGTCAAATAGACCGGGAGTCATTTTATGTGCATGCCTTAAAATTAGCATTGATACCATGGTTACGACCGGAGTTGTATCATAGGCGTGATAAGGGATAATTGGCCTCCTCGAGTGATATTGTGAACAGTTACCATTTTATAATAATTCTAAATCATATTTCTGATCTTATTTCTTGTGTCCCTTGGAAGCTTAAGTTTATCAAACCTCAACTAATTACTACAATTTCATAACAAACAGGATCCCTACGTTCAAACTAACGTTCACGAGAGTCGACCCAAAATGTGCTCGACTGCTGCATTAACGGACACCTTTTCAGTCGAGTCCACTCCAATGTGAGCCGCCTCCAAATGCTCCAAAGAATCGATATTGCTGCAATCATCAAAGAATCCCATTTCATGAAGCTGGCGGAGTTCAGTGTCCCATTTCGCAATTACGACAGGGGACAGCGCCGATGAAGCAGGTTGATTTCTTTTGGAATCAGGCTTAGCCTTATCATCGTCATCGTTAACGACACTCCACTCTTCATCTTCATCTTCATCATTGACACCTTCAACACAGGGATTAAATTTCTTCTTATGCTTACCCTGCTCGAGGATCTCGTCGTCTTTAGCACATCCGAAATCCTTGGTGAGAAGATGAGCACTATCATTTACAGAGGGCAAGTTGATGGGTGCGGCAGCATTGAAATCATCTTCGGACTGTGGCACGGCAATCTGGCAGGCAAGATCTGTTTTCTCTGCCTCATCAACATCAGTCATACTGGATGCAACAGATGGTGGAACAGATAAGGCAGCAACAGCGGCGGCGGCGACGGCAGCAAAGACATTGTCATTGAGTGGGGCATCATAATTAGGTGCGGTCTTGCTTTTGGACGGCTTCTGGGATTTTGCGTTGTCTTTTACTTCCATACAGCCCACATTCTCAAACTCCTCAATCATCGCCGCTTCAATCGCCGCGACACAATCGCCGAGCCTAAGAAATGTAATGGGGATATTGCACGATGTCAGTAAAGAATAAATTCGAAAAAACTGAATAGCATCACTGCAAACTCACGTGTGCCCAATGGCTTTGGCAATGCTGCCAATATCATCAGCATCGGGTGAGAAAGATTCCTCTCCACGAGATGTAGGGGACTCAGATGACCTACTGATAGAAGGCAAGCTTGCTACAGTCTCATTTGTCAATGGTTTCTCAACCTCCTTCAAAGAATCGGCGTCAGCTTTTGTCGGCAACTTCTCAGGGCTCTTAATTTCCGGAACAGCATTGCAGGTCGGCCTTGCGTGAAAGACAGTAGCAGACTCAATGCTGGCACCAGACTCTTGGACCTTCTTCAAAAAGTCAGCGAGATCTCCATTGGTACTGTCCCAGATGCCTGCAATCACATTGGGTGAGGAGGCATGACAAAGCCCTTTGTTAAGCCACCTCTGCTGCATGCAACGATCACGCTCTATGGTGACGATAAAAAATGGGAACACCTGAGTTTCATACTACAAACGATAAGCACAAAGGCACGGTCACATTCATAACATACCCTGAGTCTCTATCTTGAAATCTAGGTCATCACCCTCGTATTTTTCGAAACACGTCGCACATAAATCGAAATCTGGGATCTTCGTAGCATGGTAGCGTGCACCAATGATGGGAGTCTTCTGGCAACCATCACAAGTATGGCGGGCATGGATAAAGGAATTCGTAGACTTGCATCCCGCCGAGGGAGATTTATCATTCGACAAAGCAAGTAGTTTCTTGCTGGGCTCGATCTTTCTGACCTTAATCCGCGAGGGCATCCCCTTCTTTCCATCAAAGACCTTGCCTGCTACTTGATCTTGGGGAATCGTCACAGTGATGAGGAATGGTCTCGCCCTCTCAAGAACTTGGCGAAACGCATCATCCAATTCATCATTTGAAGTCAAGGTGATTTCATCTCCATCTTCGTCGATATAAGTTGCCTTTGCTTTCGCTGTGAATGCGGCAAGACCAGCATCATCGACTTCGTTCTTGGGGAGCGTAAAACTGGCTGCGAGCGACATCATTTTCTTAAAGGACAGGTGAGAGATGTTTCCCCCCCAAACCGCAGATACTTTGACACGACGAATTTGGACTGTTGACAATAATTGAAGGGAGCGGAACGATGTTTGCGTCAGGTGAAATATAATTCAAAAGGATGGTTATTAGTATGAAAAACTCTCACCCTCCCCGCCATTGATAATCTTGAGCTTAAGTACGAAGTCACGGCTAAGCTTCTTGTCCCTCACTGCATTAAAAAATTGATTCCAAGAAAATAAACAGGATGTTAGGCTATTTCGTTGTCCACAAAACGAGCGATGCTGCCATAAGTCAGACTTACTCAAAACCGCTTCTGTCAATCCGATATCTGGTCCGCTGTAAGCCTGAAAACAGTGGGCGCAAAGATCAAAGTTGGGGTTCACATCAGACTTGAAGCGCTGCCCGATGATGGGACGCTGGAAACACTTGTCACAAGTGTGCTTCGTGTGAACGATAAATTCGCCATTGCTTCCTCCCTCATGCGGCGGCGGCGCTGATGCATTCATCGTAGGGATTTGATGACTGTTGTTGCATTCACTCATCCGTATTTTATGGGTTATCCGAATAAGTCAATAATAAGTACTATTGCTTCGTCGAACACGGAATCTTTTGCCTTCCACCACCGTCTTCTTCCTTCCCCACATCACACCGTCTTTCGAATAGCCGCGAGGATAAAAGAATATCATGAGAGGTCGTGACAAATATTGGTTCTGCCGAATTCTGAACGATTTGAAAGCGTTCTGGTAAAATAGTTTTTATTTACCACAAAGTGTAATCTACTCGTAAATTACCTTATCTGGTTTCTAGATATTTAAATTAAATTGGTATTCCTAAAAGTATTTACTTAGTCCTATATTTGACATCTTAGTGTTGAGGAAATAAAATACTAAAAAAGGATTTTCATTAAATACTCTACTCAATAATCTAAATTACATAAATTGCACATATCATTATGGTACCTCTGGTCTGAACTCATTATTATTTTATAATTGATTCGTCGGTCCTCTACAATCTACCCTGCATTTTGTCTGCTTCACACAATGATGGAAGGGTGGAGGCCATCCAGGGCACTCTGTTGTGCGCCTACGGGTCTGAACGATAGCGAGCACAAGCCGATTGACATAGCACAATGGC
This sequence comes from Cyclostephanos tholiformis, assembly GCA_036939975.1. Classification (NCBI taxonomy): domain Eukaryota; phylum Bacillariophyta; class Thalassiosirophyceae; order Thalassiosirales; family Thalassiosiraceae; genus Cyclostephanos; species Cyclostephanos tholiformis. Next base: position 21,988 of record JALLPB010000063.1, on the reverse strand, counting down.
AAAAGATTTTACGAGAAGTTGCTGTTCGGACAGAGCTATTACAATGTAACAGCGCGCGTTGACCCGAAAACGCAGAAGGGGGCGAAGGTCAATGAGCAATTTTAACTCTATTCCTGCCGATGATGGCTTTCGGAATTACATGACACGTAAGATTGAGCTCCAGAGGAGGCAATTCGGTTTGGTTGTACCGCCGCCGCCGCCGCCGCCGCATCGGCATCCATTGAAGAAGTCATCGACGTCAAAAACGTCTGGCGATGCGCTCGACAGGAGCGATGTCTCGACGAAAAAATCAGTTCGATTTCATGAAAATTTTGATATCGGGGGAGTATCGCAAGTGTTGAAAAACCTCAAACGAAAGCATACAGGTGATGTATCAAGTCGGCTTTCTTCGGCTGACACACGTCAGCAAAAGTTACTAAGGCCGGCTCCTACAGATTCAGACAGAGAGTCTTCGACAGATAATGACACCGCCGGCGCTGAATATGCTTCTTCTATTCTTGGAGTATTGGATAACTTGCAAAAAAGGTATGGAACGTCGTGTCTCAAGAAAAAGCGATCCTTTCCTGCCGACAAGTCATCAAAGAAACCCGAGAAAAGTCAAAGTGGTAGCGTGCAGACAACATCAGTTCTTGCAATGATGAATTACAATGATAGAGCTGGTCTTCCCTCTCATATGAAACATGACGATTCGGGCGTTGGTAGCTCCACACCTCCATCAAAAAGGACAACAGAAAGTCTTAGGTGTAAGAGCGGGTCGTTCTTAGAGGAATTGGAACAATCACTGCGCCAGAAGTCCAGCCAGGATGATGAAGCGATCGCACATGATTGCCTTGGTCAACGTCACCCTGAAGAATATTTAGACAAACATTCGATGTCACTCGAATCGGGCCTTTCGCAGCTATCGCAACATTCTCCTGCATCATCTGCAGAACATTCGTCGCTAATCATTCGAACAGAAACGCCGTCCACAAAACCACCCAGAATGCCAATTCATAGACCCGACCTTTTCTTCATGGGGGTTATTGTTTTAGTTAATGGCCACACATCGCCTGATACGACGACTCTCATGCGTCTACTGCATAAGCATGGTGGAGATCTGGAGAAGTATGAAACTCAACGAGTAACTCACATAATAGCTGAACAACTTTCTGATGCGAAGGCAAATATATATAAAAATCAGAAAAAACCGACACCGGTTTGTCGACCAGAGTGGATTACACGCAGTGTGGAATGTGGAAAGCTGTTGCCGTTTGCTGAATTTTTGCTAGAAAATGTTCGGGATAGATTTGTAATTGGAACGAAATCGGTCAAGTCATTTTTCCGCCCAAATGCATTGCTAGCGCATGAAAAATTGGAAGAAAACGCCTCGTCGCCAGAGGAGTGCTCGAATATGAGACCATCTGATAAGCCAAAGTCGCAACACCGATGGCAAGACAAGCATCCATCCGAAGCAAGCTATCATATTGACGGACAGGTTCGTACTGTGGGCAATGATCCAAACTTTCTCGAATCATACTTCAGTAACTCTCGCCTGAGCTACATTGGGAGCTTTAAGCAACGTTTACACCCAACAAAACAGACAGCCTGTCGTTCTCAACCAATAGCCGGAGCAACGAAGTTAGTTCTTCTCGTGGATATGGACTGTTTTTTTGCTTCTGTGGCACTTCGTAACTATCCACAATACAGAGACAAGCCAGTTGCTGTCGGGCATTCTCATGTAGGGAGAACAATCCCAGATAAGAGTGTGACCAAGACTCACAGCAAGAATTCCTCATCTGAGCTTTCTACGTGCAACTACATTGCAAGGAAACATGGCGTAAGAAAGGGAATGTTCCTAGGTGCGTTGCCGTATCAGGCGACCATGTTATTCTTCGCCTTCATTTTTTTTGTTATAATGACAACGTACGCAACGTTATCTTCTGGTCAAAACATTCGTAGGTGATGCCATTAAACTTTGTCCAGAACTTGTTGTTCTACCATACGACTTTGACGGTTTTGAAGACGTGTCTGGGGTAGTCGTGGATCTATTACATGGCTACGCTGACCAATATAATGGATATGTGGAGCAAGTTTCGTGCGACGAGTGCTACCTCGAGATCAACATCAACTCAAATGATATTGATATTGGGAATGACGTATTTGCGTTCGCAAATTCTATTGCAGAAAATATCCGTGCAGACATTTTCAGAAATACAGCATGCACAGCATCGATCGGCGTTGGCCCTAACAAGGTGCGTTGCGGATTTTTTGTGCACGAGCTCTCTTTTCCTCTTCACCAATATTTTTACTTCAAACCTTTGAAAGTTGTTAGCGAAGCTAGCCGCCGATACAGTAAAACCGAATGCATGTTGTGTAGTAAGTGATTGGCGGGAATTCCTCCACTCTCGGTCGCTACGTGACATACCAGGTATCGGACGCAAGTTTGAAGCAAAACTTCGATCGCTTGGTTTGTGCACTATAAATGACATATGGGATCTCGAGCATGACGCGGCCAATGTGGTTGGCGAGATAATCGGCAAAGGCAATGCTGATAAAATAGTGAAATTTTGTTATGGACAGGATGACCGGCCAGTCACGCCTGCTGTTCGGAAATCCATCGGTGCTGAGTGTAATTACGGAGTTCGTTTCAATGGCCCGTATGGCGTAGACTACATGATGCAAGGGTTGGCGAAGGAAGTGCAAAACAGGATGGTTAGAGCTGCCGTTCGAGGATCCAAGCTTGTTCTCAAGGTAATGAAAAGCAAAGATCCCACAAAAGTTCCTGGTAAATTTCTTGGACACGGTCAATGTGATTGTCTGTCGAGAAGTGCCGAAGTGTCCCTCACTCGAGACAAAGATGTGATTTTCTTAGCTGCTATTAAGTTGTATGAGAAACTTGGTATCAATGATTCATCTATACGAGGCATAGGAATCATGATGTGTTCGCTGAAATTTGATGACGAAGTTGAAACGTTGGCTTCGAGCCCATCAAAACTCTCTGAGTGGCTGCAGAATGACATAACTGGAGCAGTGGATGGCAGCCCCAAATCATCTGAGATGCATGAGACTTTAAAACATGATCTTTTTTTCTCGCCAAAAAGTGATCTATGCGGCGCATCAGACAGTGCAGCCATGCCTTTTTTCAGCCAGCTTGACCAGGATGTGCTGCGTAGTTTGCCTGAAAATATTTTGATGGAAGTTAGAGCAACTTATGGACATCAGTCAAACAACCAAACTTCAAGGGACCCATCACTACGAAGATCGTCAAATCCGAGTAAGAGCCATCGGAATGATAAACCTATTCCAATTATTGGTCAAGCAAGTGTTCGAAGGATGCTTAAACTTGCATGCGTCAAATCGGGCGACGAACAGCTGGTTAGACGCGACCTGAGCTTAAGTCAGTTAGAATATTTACCATTGGAGCTACAGCTACAGGTTGCAAATGACGATGATGTCAAGATTATGAAAAAGTCTAAGCACAAGACAAACAAGACTATGAAATTTGATCAAAACAACCTGACTGATGTTGAAGTTTTAACTGTCTATAGCTCGCCTGTGAAGGAGGATCGAGGCAGAGTTTCTTCCGAGAATTATTTCACAAATTTTTATCATGAGAATATATTGCCACTGCAAGGCTTTATTTCGTCCCACCCGAATCCAGACAGCAATGCAATTGATACAGTTAGGGACTTCCTCTCATTGTGCGTTTGCGAAAGAAGGTTTGATGATGCCGTGATATTCCTCCGAACAATAAAAAATATGAATAACGGTTGGGACAACAATAATTATTCACTGCTAAGGAAGTCAACAATAGACCAGATTAATTCTATGACTGGAAATGTGTTGGACGCAAAATGGCTTGGGCTCTAATTATTAGGAACCACGGTAGGTTAACTCATCTGGCGCTCATTTCTGCCAGTACAACTTCCAACGATTCCCACTCCTCCATTAATTTTGCCACCCCATCCTCTTCACTTTTCTTCTTTTTCGTTATTTCCATGAGCTTCACTGCGTCGCTACCGAATTTCATCATTTGTTCATCATACTCTGCCACTTTCGCTTCGGCCTTGGCAATCATGTCCTCGATTTTTTTCATTCTTTTCGGTGCATTGAAGGCCAACTTTCTCTTGCGCTCTTGCTCGGCCTTGTCTTCCGCCTTTAGTTCTGATATCGGCACCACATCCTCGCATCCGCCCAATGCTGCGCCCGCTATGTCATATCGCGCCCAATCCCTCTCCTCTAATCCACGTTCTTCAATAACCACGCCACCGTCCATGACAGTGCCAACGTGGGTGAAGCCAACCAACTCGCAAAATGCGCGATCGTGTGACACGACCACTATCGATCCGTCTTTGCCTCCCCAGTTGCTAAGACTTTCTCCAAGTGCTTCAATGCTGTGTTGAGTGAACATTGAATTCAACTGAATCAGGTATTACCTTGTTGTATCTTCTGCAGGTGCGATTTGCTCGAGAAACTCACCATTCAATATCCAAGTGGTTCGAAGGCTGGAGGTGATAGAAGAAAGCAGCATGAAATTCTCACCAGTAAACGAGAGCATGTACAAAAAAAATCGAAATAACACTAACCTCGTCAAGAAGAAGCAAGTTGCTGGCTTTGAGGGCAAACATAGACAACGCGACCCTCGCCTTCTCGCCTCCAGACAGTTCTCCGACCTTCCTCAAGGGTTTCTCATCACTTAGTCCCAACCTCCCCATCACTCCACGCGCGTCTTGATTAGAAATGGTTATGTCACCCTCGGGACCACCACGAGCGTAGTCTGTGACCAGATCCATGGCCCGACGGTTAACGTCGAGCTCCTGCGCCAAATCTTGGGTGAATACGCCAAGACGTAGCCGATCGTTTTCGATGCGCTCTCCGGAGAGGAGCGGGAGCTTGCCGCGCAGAGCGGCTAGTAGCGTACTCTTGCCCGCACCGTTGGGCCCGCGAAGGATCAACTTGATCCCGCGATTCACCACCAGGTCAATACCCTCTAGAATCGGCGGCGAACCGTCTCCGTAGCCGATGCTGGCATTCTTCAACACCAACAGCTTCTCCCCGATTCCCTTGGGCGGATCCGGCAGCACCAACGACGGTTTCCACCTTGACTCGACAACGCTCATCGGGGGAGGATCGAGCTTACCATCCCGCCTCATCTTCTCGATCATCTTAACGCGGCTTTGCGCGCTTGCCGCCTTGGTCGCCGAGGCGCCGAACTTATCCACGAACTCCTGCAACCTCGCGGCCTCCTTCAAATTCCGCTCATACTCCGCAATTGCGCTTTTCGCCCGGAAGGCCTTTTCGCTCAGGTACTTGTCGTAATCGCACGAAACGTACTGGATGAGAGTTTGGCCGCTGACCTCCGCGATGCTGTTGACGGCCTTGCTAAGGAGCGCGACGTCGTGCGAGACCAACAACATCGATCCTTCGTATTTCGATAGGTAGGTGGCGAGCCAATCCCTCGCCGAGCTGTCCAGATGATTGGACGGCTCGTCCAGCAATAAAAGGTCTGGCTGCGAAAGGAGCAATCTCGCGAGGGCTATCCTCATTTGCCATCCGCCGCTGAAATCGCTGCACAGCCGATCGGAATCCGATGGCTGAAAGCCGAGACCCTTCAGGACCTGGTCGACGTCCTGCTCCTGAGTCCACCCTCCTACGTCCTCGAAGCGAGACTGGGCCGTCGCCAGATCGTCGAGCGTTTTCTCCGACGCATCCCCCGCCGTGATGCGCTCTTCGAGCCTCTCCATGAGCAACTTCGCGGAATTGATCTCCTCCATCTCCGACGCCGCCTCCTCCCTCACCGTTTTCGTGGATCCGCTAACGGCGGTCTGCTTGAGATATCCCACCTTGACCTTGCTGGCCACGAGGGCATCGCCACCGTCGATCCTTACCGTGCCCGTAATTGCCCCGAGGAGGGTGCTCTTGCCACAACCGTTCGGTCCCACGATGCCCCATCGCTCCTTGGGATCGACACGAAAGTTGATCGACCTCAGGATGGTATTCCCGGCACCCGTGGATATGTTCAGGTCGGTGAGGAGGAGATTCGCGCCCTTCGTGTCGCCCCTCGTCACACCCGTGCGGGGAGGGGAGGAAGATGTCGTCGGCGCCTCGGACGTCGTTGATCCCAGTGCCGTCGTCGTCGTCGTCGTCGTCGTCGTCGTTGTCGATGTCCTCACGTTTGGGGGCGGCGGGGCGCTGTATCTCGGAGGGCACGTGGGAATCTTGATGGTGCGGCAACCGTTGGACGGAACGAACGAAAACGGCAAAGTCCCCCCGATCAAACCGGCGAAGGCAGCGAGAACGAGCAACGCCATGATTGGGGGTGATGATATGAGATGTGGATTTCACTGGTGGCGGCCCTCACGTCAGGCGAGGTTCTGTGAATAGAAGGAAAGAAAGAAATTCGCTGGCAGAGCCTACAACATACGTACAATACCTACTCTCTCTCTCAATCATGCGTATGTTATGTTACGTACCTAATAGGCACAAACTCCACGTCGCACTTCGTACCTACACAATCGTAAAATATAGACTGATGTATTTAATCCTACGTATGTAAGAATTATTTTTTAGAGGTCCGATTATTTTTTCGTCCCAGTCGCCGCGCCGGAGAGAGGAGGAGGAGGGAGGAGCGAGGAGGATAGGCGAGATCGTACGATAGGAAGGAGCTCTAGGCTGTGATGTTCTAAAAGCTAACCAAAAAATAGGTAATATTTCAATTACTACAAGCGGAATGGGTCTCCTTTCGATATTGAAGAAGGTTAGTCGTCTGGTCAGGTTTTTACTTTTTGACGACGCCACACCCCTGGCCGTAGCGAAGAGATGGCGGCCCCCCGAAACCGCTGTTCATCGCTGAAGTATTTAATCCAATAAACTTCCCGTCGTCGAATATAATTCCAGGTGAAAGAGAAGGAGAAAGAAGTTCGCATACTCATCCTCGGACTCGACAATGCCGGTAAAACGACAATCCTGCGCAAATTCTGCGGCGAGTCCATCGATACCATCGAACCAACGTTGGGTTTCAACATCAAAACCCTGGAGCACAAGAATTATCAGCTGAACGTGTGGGACGTGGGCGGACAGAAGACGATCCGTGCATATTGGCGCAATTACTTCGAAAGGACCGACGGTGTGATATGGGTCGTGGATAGCGCCGACCAAGTGCGGCTCGAAACGTGCAGGGGGGAGTTGTGCGCGCTGTTGGACCAGGAGAAGTTGGCGGGTGCGAGTCTATTGATATTCGCGAATAAGCAAGATGTGAGGGGAGCGCTCGATGCCGACGAAATTGAGGAGGCCTTAGGTTTGAGAGAGGGCACGTCGTTTTTGAATCGACATTGGTCCATCCGCGGTTGCAGTGCGGTGACGGGAGAGGGACTCATGGAGGGGATGGATTGGATTATCGAGGACATAGCGAAAAGGATCTTCATGCTGAGCTGAGAGATGTCGGAGCTATGTCGCATTGCAACGAAGAAAAGTTTCATATTTCGCATGTTTCGAATACTCGGGGGTCACAATTTATCACATCTGTCGTAATACATCATAACAAAATTCATTGACCATGACAGATTTTAGTCGATAGAATCCGACGCCCGAGCCAACATCCCTCACAACTTTGTTGTGATTCTGCGTCGAAATCATACTCGAGCGCTTTGCCCACAAAACAAACAAAATGGTTATCCTGAGGCCTAAGATCAATAGGGAAGGGTCGGGTACTCCATGTGCTAACTGTGGCACCACCACAGCTAAACAAATCATCGAGACATGCGTCGTGAGCAAGGAAGGCGGCGGTGAAGCTCCCACGGTGACTTGTATATATCTCTGCGGCGATTGCCTCGTCGGGCACGACGTGGCTGTCCAAAGAGCTTCGGACGGTGACTGGTGCTTTGGAGAAGTGAAAAAATACGATTCCACCCTACTTCATCCCTTTCGTATGTCTTTTCTCGACGGCAAAGAAGAGTGGGTGGACGTGAACCCGACCCCGTCTAGTGATTACCTCAAATTCCTCAATAGTGGTCAGGATCGGACTTTACCGTGCTTAGAAATGAAGTCCGATGGTAGCATTGGATCTTTCTCTTCGTCCTCGTTTTCATCGATGTCAATCATTGATGGCGTTAATGACGTACCTCTATTTGATGATTCAAATATCTTTCATGTTCATTCGTTTACAAGTTTCGACAGCAAGGAAAGATCTCCCATGCCGCAATTTTTCGGTTCAATGAAGGAAACAAAGAAGACAAAACCCAAGTCAGCGATGATGTGGACTAAGGCAGAGGACCTAAACCTCCAGAATGTCGTTAACTGGTTCAATGAAACTGGTAAAACCATCAAGTGGCCTGAGATCGCGAAGCACTGTGGCCCCAGAAACGGCAAACAATGTCGAGAGCGCTGGTACGACATTCCTTGTTATCTTTTATCTATTTCTTCCCTTCTTTTCTTTTGAATAGGAGACTCGGCTCACTTTCACTCGGCTCTTATTAGGATTAATCATCTTTCCTTATCACTCCGGACGGATCGCTGGAGTCCGGAGGAGGATGCATTCCTGTTCATGTCATTCTTTCGGTGAGTTTCTTGTGAAGCCACCGCATTCACTTTCTGGAAGTGCAAAGCCAGCCTCATGATACTCGCCCATCCGTCAAATCAGGTTTGGGAAATCTTGGTGTAAAATAGCCAGGTTTTTGAAGGGACGGTGAGTTCTTGTACCCAGTTACTTGCAATTGCTTGCAACGAGTGATGGATCAACATTTCTGAACGGTGCTTCATTTCTCTCAAAGGACTGACAATGGCACGAAAAATAGGTTCCACCACCTCAAACGTCGACTCAGCAAAGATTTTCATCGCCAGATGCAAAAGTACTCCGGCATGTCAAGCATGATGGGCGAGAAGTCAAACGTATCAACTGACGGCGATTCGATGGATTCTATTCGGGAGAAAACTCGTGCGGTCATGACAGTTCTAGCGGCGGAGTCAAAGAGAATTCAGTACTCTCACACCAAAGGACACGCATATGGGCCATTCGTTTCTGTTATCGATAAAACTATGATGTGCAAGAGATGTGGTCTTTTCATACCCTCCGAGCAAACAGGCAAGACAATGTGCACGGCAACTGGGTGGTGCGAGGCATGTACGAGGATCCCACCATATGTTGCCCTCGACCAGCTGCGGGAGTGCCTCGAACTGAGGAGAGATGACGATTTCCAAATGAGAGTATAAACAGGGGTCAGCTGCAGCATCGAAAGTGGGATACTATGTAGTAATATATACAGCTACATTCTCTTCGCCCCGAACGCCTTGATAGTTACTACTTGAGCGTTGCAAATCGAACCTACCTTCAGAGAGGCTTCTTGCTCAATTGGTGCCCCTTCACATTCGAATGTGCTGAGCTGAGCTTTGCGAAACGGGGCATATGACATGCCCTTCGCCGCTGCTCCACCAGTCGTTGCAGACCTGAAAAAATTCCTGTCGAGTATCACTTATTTCTCTATTAATGTGAGAAAATGAACACTGGGGATCTGAATCGAGACAAGAAGCTTAATCCTTTTGCATTCAATTCGAACGCATTGAGCCGCCTGTTGTGCCTCGAAAAAATTACCACCTGTTAAAACCAAGGTGAGAATATTTCTGCTTCCCACAGGCTGTGTACGTTGCATAATAACTGACCATGTCTGGACAGTTATTCTATGATAAGATGATGGGTGAGTGCTCAAACCCAATAACATTTCCTCTATCCGGCCTGATAATATTTAGGTGAATTAAGCTTAAGTTATTTCTCCTTTGCCAATGTAGTACCATCTCCTCTCCTAGGCGAGGGATGATCGGAATCGTGGCGTCAACAGTTGGAAGTTTTCCCCCCGAGTTCATTTCCTTCATTAAAATACTCTTTTATCATCAAGTCTCCATTTCCTGCCACTGCATGGGACACTAGTCGAGCCGTTGCAATCTTCAACAAATGAACAATGTGGTCTCGCTCTTCGGCGCAAGAGGCCTCAAAAATGTAATCTTCTCGAAGACTTGAGCGAATAAGTAGGAGAGAGTTCGGATTGGTCACTGCCATGATGGATGCTTCTTTATGCGAATGTCGAAGGATCGACCCCAAGCCTGATTCATTCGAAACCGGTAAGATCCTCCTCAATGCGAAGAGGCTGACTCGATAAGGGTGAATTGTGGTTCCTCCCAAGCGGCGTTGCTCTCTCAAATTCGGCTGGGATAGGACCCGCCACATAAGCTTTGGTTCGATGATCTCTGTGAGGTTGTAGCGGTATGCTCTTTCGATCCAGACATCGCAGAGTTTGGTGGTATTTTTTACATGCCAAATCAGTCTCCATCTTGAATTTAAGGCATCCTGTCTCATACAAGGGGAATGAATCATAAATGTTAGAAGACAATGCGATAAAAGGAGGGAAACAGATGAAGATTAAATTAGTTACCTGAACATAATTTTTCACATCCATCATACTTGTAGAACAAATCCCCGTCTGTAGGGTATTTGCAATGGCATCATGATTTTGTGAAAAATGATCGTATAGATGGGCCTGCTGCCCATCCTGCTTTCGAAAACATTCCTCCGGTTTGCTGTCCTGGCTTGATCCTATGCTAGCAGAACTACCGAAATTCGGATGGTTCTGGCGCTGTTGCCAGCGACTCCAACTCAATTTTGCTCTTTGGCGACGAAATGTAGCCGTACCGACCTGCGTCGCCTTTTGTTCCGAAGTGTAAAGGAGACGACTACTAGAATTTGTCCCAATCGCAAAATACTCTCCTGGATCACTGTCGTAGTACATCTCTCCCTTTTCCTCTCCACACTCGTGTTGGTTATCAAGATGCATACCTCGACGGAAGATGCATCCCTGACATTCACGATCCTGCGTACACTGGTGGTACACGCCGCCATAATCATCATATCCGCCACAATCTTCGCTGCCCTTATTCTTGGTGCTTGATCTGATGTTGTGAGTGTCAAGACCTATTTTCGATGTTTGGGGGCAACACCAATCTAAATCAATGGCAGCAGAGAGTAATCCTTTTCCATCAGCGTAGCTTATTCCCTCGATGCAGAGTGCAGATTTATCATGGAGTTCCGGCGTAGGGGGTTGGTTAGGCTTGAAATTTTTCCTTCGGTGCGATGCGGCTACGAAATATGTCGAATCATCTAACTGAGAACGCGGAGAATTGTGCAGTGGTGATGATGGTGATGTCGGAAGGGATTTCGTGCGTCGATACTCACTAGGAGTAGAAAGCATTTGGGATGACACCTGAATGGCAAGTGAGGAGTGGTGGGTATATGATTTACTGGGACATGAAACATCTGATCTCGTGAAAATGGGGGAAGAGAGCGTGAATGAAGGTGGCTGCACAATCTGAACGTCCGTAATTGCTAAGCTCTGAGAAATATTATTGTCTTCGGGAAAGGATTCATTTTGGCGTGCAGCTGCAGCCACTAGGTACTGACGGTGGCCGTGACAAGCCAGAACTTGATTTCGAACAGATGATAGAGTTGGCGTCGACTGAATCATTTCAATCAAATCGACAATCCTCCTCCGATAAACACCTCTAGGAGCGCCAGATCTATTTTTCAGGCGAGGTAAGGGTGCAGTAGCTGATTGTGAAATCACCATGATATTATTATCATCTTTGGAGATCTCTATTCCCTCGTTACCATTCTTGGGGATGGATGTGGATTCTTTTGGGTTCTTGAGTTTGTCGCTTCTATCGGATTTGATCAAGCTTCCATCTTTGGAATCCTGGTTCGGAATCAACCGGATGCTATCACTCGACCGGGCGGTGCTCTCGTCGTTATCGACATCCAACAAACTTGTGCTGTGACATAGACTGCGCTCGTCACGCGTTTCGTAGACAGCGGCGCCGTCCGAATTTCTCACCCCCCGCTCAGCTACCTGGCTAAGGCAACCTGAGCATGAAGACGGCAACAACAAATCTAATGGACAGGTCAAACAATCGGTCCAGTGTTTCGATAACGACGTAGACGGAACTGGTGCTTCCGCCGCTGCCACTGTCCCGAGCTGCCCTCGCTGTTGATCATGGACATGATGTTGAGTCTTCACGCTTTCATGCCCAACTTGGGTATTGGTTTCACTGGTCAGTGGCATCATTTTTTTTAAATTGCTGCCAGGACCTTCATTCTTCCAAGAAGAAAGCCCCAAACGAAAGCACCATTGTAGGGTATGAAGTGATACAACTGCCCTACGAAAGAGCCTTAAAAAATGATGTAGCATAATAATATTATTATTTTAAGTCTCGAATACGATTGGTAGTAGTACCATACTAATCTCTTTTGGTGGACACTTGCCGCGTTTTGGCGCTCCAACAGAGGACATTCGATCTGAAAAAAAACCAATGAAGTTTGTGATTCTTTCTCTGCCTTCTCGTACTAGCCAAAATTCAAACACAAAACTACGATGGAACTTCACACACGACTTCTTCTCAACACATGATGGTAACGTAAAGGGTATCGTAGTAAAAAATAGGAGTATTGTTGGATATCGTACGTGCATTCTTACTACGTCCGTTACAACACGATTTCTGCGATATCGCGTCGTCGTATCGTACATACGCATATCTTCTACTATTACACAAAATAATAATATGTGTACTATCCGTTGTTAGCGAGTTGAGGAGAGCAGTCATAATAAGGAACTCCTAATATGAAAACCATGCATGGCATGGTGTCCGGGGATTACGTACAATTATCAGTGTCATCGTGTTCTTGGCATGCGTCCGAATGCATGAGACAATAATAGCAGCTCAAAAAGAGAGAGATAGGAGTGGCGACGGACGGAACGGCCCATCTCAAAATGGCGACGACGCTTGGGCGCAAGGCCTCCGAGGTCGTCTCCGCCGCGGCGCGCCGCGTTTCCGACGCCCTCGGGTCCATCAAGATGGACCTGGACGGCGACGTCGGCGGGGGAGGGGGGAAAAAAACCTCCTCAATGAAGGAGGGCGGGCGTAAGAAGAAGGGCGACGACGACGCGAATAATCGGTGTACCGAGGCGAGCGTCGCCTCCTTCGGATTCCTCGACAACATGTGCGGGCCGATGCTGCGTAATTTTCAGGGCGGCGAGGGGGGGGGCGTGCCGGTGGGCGATAGCGACGACGCCGACGACCTGACCTTGCCTGACAACGACGCCGGAAACCGTGGACGGGGTGGCGAAGTTGGGGGGAGGGGAGGGGGGAAGGGGCGAAACAGCGGCGGGGGAGGCATCGGTAGGCGGCCGACCGGCTCGTACGACTACGACGACGAGACGAATGCCACGGACGTCACTGGCAGCTACGACGACGACGACGAGACCTACGACGACGACGACGATAAGAACAGGAAGAAGTCGTCGTCGTCGTCTAGAAGGAGGGGGCGGGATCGCAGGCCGCGTCCGCCCATCGATTCGCCATCGGAGATAACATCCCCCTCCTCGGAATTCGACGACGACACGACCCAGAACGACAGCGCCTTCTACGACAGCAAGATGGATGAAAGAAAGTCCTCCTCTCGTAACAAACAGTCGTCGTCGTCCAACAACAAGAAGAAGGACAGGGAGAAGGGGGACGTCGTCGCCAAGGACACAGAAAAATTGATCACTCAGCCGCTGGCGTCGGGATTCGCCAAACGGTGTTACTTCACCAAGGCCGGGATCGGCCGCAACACGCAGCACTACGAGGGATTGACCCTCACTGGGAACACCGTGCTCATGCTCGCTGCCGCCATGAAGCTCAAAGGCTGTCCGACCATATGCGACGAGGACCTGCGGCGAGTCGAGAACACATACCCGAACCAATTCAGCCGCCTCCCGGATGAATTGCTCCTTAGCAGCGGATGGAGGCGCATATCGAAGTACTGCCACTTTAGCCACAAGCCCTTGCCTGACGGTGTGCCGTTCTTCCACTCACGCAAGCGATGTCATCCCAATGGGGGATTTTACTTCCTCCTTTGTAGCGCCGTGGGCATGACACGTCTCATGGACGTCGAGCCTCTGAATCGCGATGCGCTCGCGGTGTTGCAGACGGACTTCCCGATGACGTGCGAGAAGGCGCCCCCCGAGCTCTTGGAGGATCCCGCCGAGTGGACGCTGGTGAACAAATTTTGCTTCTTCTCGGGCGGTCCCATCAACGTCGAGGAGGACGTTTACTATCGCTCGGAGCTAGGGGGGACGGAGATATACATGCTGGCGTTTCTCAGTCCGAGCCTCAGCCCCACGGATTTGTACAGGTTGAATCGGGAGCCGAACAACGCCGGGGGGGGTGCGAAGCACGAGGACGCCGGGCCTCTAAAGAGCGTCGCGGCTGTGGAGGAAGTGGAATCAGTCTACGACCTCACGGAACGTGACTTTGATGATCTGAAGCTCTACCACCTTGGTCCGTGTCGCGCATTGCCACCGTACCTCCTCCATCCTCAGTCGTGGTTGAAGGTGTTGCCCCCGCACTTTATGGCCGCTCGGGACGAGGCACTGAGAATAGCGCAGGAATGGGAGAGTCGCTTTCCGCCTTCGCCGATGCGAGGAGGATCGCACTCAATGGCTGGGATTTCGACCACTCCGATAGCGCACGGGGCACCGGTGGGATCAAATATGATGAGTCCAGGGTCTGGCTACGTTGAGCTAGGCCAAGCGAGGGGGTGTCCCACGCCTAGCTCTAGGGAATGCTTTGGGCCCGCTGGTTCCATGTATCCGTCTCAATATCCGGGGATGCATCAGGAACAGACCAATGTCATGGATTCGAATGCACAGTATTATCCATCGCCCATGATGGGGGTGCCCGATCAGCAAGTTGGGTATTCACCGCTGCATCAGCATTATGGTGCGCCTCCCACTCCTCTTGACAATGAGATGAATTATTACTATTCGCATTCGCCAAAAGTGATGCCACCCGGGGCGCACCCGCAGCATTTTCAACAAATCCCCATGCCACCCCAACCCACCATTATCAATTCATACGGCAATTCAAACATGTCAGCTCCCAGTCCAACTAGGATGAATCAGATCCACGCTGGCCTTCCATACAATTCTGGACATTATCAGCCTTATACAAATGCTTCACCGGGCCAGCGTGGGATTGTGAATCCGCAATGGATAGACATCCAAGAAGAAGGGGCCTTTGTCAGAGCGCAAGGAGGGGATCAACCGTAAGTCCCTAAAACTTGATTATACATTCATTTTACTCGACTGTGTTTTTGTATAATAATGTTTGTCTTGTAAAAACGTATTGTTCATCAGTGATGATGAGGCTATTGCTTCCAGAGGAGCAATATTTGGTGGCATGAATCAAGGTGGTCCACGAGAAGTTGGTGGTATGACGCATCAAATGATAGACCCAAGTTTTGAAATTCAGCATCATCACCAAGTTGACCCGCCAGTAAACGCTTACGACGACATCAACACCGCCACGGACCATCAATATTATGGTGATGATACCAAGTCGGTAGCGAGTGGGACGAGTTCGCTCATGGGTGGGGCTCAGTCTCGTTTGAAGCAAAAGCGAATGATGAATATGAGGTAAGTGTTCTCCTCTTGTCGGGTATTCATTATTTTTGATACAATAATATTTAAACCTCCGCTCTTTCCTCCACTGTCCTTGTCTATGATATCAACAGCAAGAAAAGCCCCCAGCGACCCGACCTCTCTACCAAGCTCGGAAAAATAGTGACGAAAAAGCCAATACCAGTGTCAGTGGCAGAAGAGAGTTGGGACACACGAACAGACGCAGAATCATCCTTAGGAACATCGCTAGTATCAGGCGGATCCTCCATGTATACCGACACGACGAATCCTAACGAGAAGAATTCGCGTAGGGCCTTGATTTTGCAAATGGCCAAGGCTCGGATGAAAAATGTCAAAGAGTCATTGGTTGCAGAGAAGAATAATGCGGAAGTCTCGGGGGATGCCAGGAACGATGTCGTTGAAGATACAACGGTGGATGAAATGTGTATGGAATTAGATTGAAAGGGGAACAGAAAAAATGGTGACGGATCCCGTTTACCGGTTTTACATTGGAGCCTACATCGCCGACTATTTCTCCCATCTACCATGAGGCCTTTTTCTTTGAAGCTGTCTAATGATTTGCCAACGTTCCTTTGTTTGTCATACTATTTATTTTTTCTTTGTTGAAAACTGCTCTTATGAGTTAAGTTTAAATCTTCATCATGCCTGTTAAATGTCTTACTGTTATTTGACTATATACTATCTAGTCTTACTAAATGATCGCATCTACCTTTGGCGAATGGAGGCGCACGTACTTGTTTATATCACTTGCCTTATCGCTATTTCCCATCCTGATATGAATCTGTGCAATTGTCTTCAATACTTCAATTACAATTTGATGCTTGTCGCCATATGAACGTCGGTACCCTGTCAATGCCTTCGCACTCGCCTTTAATGCCAGCTCCAACTTCGATGTAGCCTGATGGACAGACGATATAAGTACCCAAAGTTCGGATACCGATGGATGAAGCTCACCAAAGAGAGCCTCTCGCATGTAAACTGCCATGCAGAAACAGTCAAGCGCCTCGTCGTACCGTTCCAGAGAAAGACATGTCGTACCAAGATGGACCCGGCACTGGATAGTTTGATTGTTACTGTCGCCCAACCTAGCCTGATAAATGGCAAATGCCTCTTGAAACAGCTGAACAGCCAGCTCTTTGGATCTAACATCTGTGAAGATCTGACCACATTCGATGCCCATGCTGACGTATAAGTCAGCCACAGGAATGCTTTGGGCACCATGAGTCCTGGATGCTGAATCAACCAAACACAAAAGATGATCAAACCTCGATTTATCTACACCAGAAATGCTCGTTGAATGGCTGCTGGTGCGTGACAATGTGAAGCCTTTCGCAACATTCGATTTGGATACCAACGATTCTTTGATTACAGAACTACTACCCTTCAATGAAAGAGACTGTGTCGTGTCAAGCTCTTCAGAAAAAATTTTCAACTTATCTTCAAACGATCTGTCACCTCGCCCGATTGGCGACGCTGGACAACTCTCGTTTTGGGCATCATCATCACGAGACTCCGTCGAATTTAGGCCATTGCCACATACAGCGTCTTGAATCATTTCGACTTCGCACCACGCGAACATCCTGGATTCACCGCATGGTCCTGAGCTAGTGGCCACATCCGATCGCTCGCCAACGTTGGTTTCGGTGCCGTCCAGATCCTGCGGGGAGATAACTTTGGTAGCGGTCATAGTGATGGTAGAAGTTCAGGAAATTTGTAGTGCACCTCTTGGATTGAACACCAATCTCCAGCAAAAGAGGTGTATTGCTTTAATTAAAATGCATCGACCGCGGTACGGAGGTACGTCAATTGATAGGTTGCCTTTGTTCTTTTTATGAAATCACAAGGAAACATTTATGTGAAGAATGGATAGAAGACAAACTTGTGAGTGATTTTTTTCTGTGTGAGGTGAAAATTTTCGAGAGAGACAAATCATACTATTTCCTACTTATGTGTCTAATATTTTAATACTGAAAATGAAACTTATTTTTTATTTTTGTATTGGTTCTTTGTTTTTTGAATACTTCTCTTGTTGGTGTTAGCGCCCAAGCCCCGGCAATAGCTGCTGCCATCAAACGCCCCCTCCTGCCGCTGCCACATTGCTTTCATTTGATTGTTTCATCCTCCTCTTTGCCTTAGTTGCCTGACTACTACCTCGCCCTCATTCTTAGCCCACTGCCATCATTACACAAATTAGGTAAAGTTATTGCTACCTACTAGGTAGACATTTTTCACCATGTACTGGAGTCCTCAGCTTTAAATACCAAACAGGGCCTCGGTCGGAACCATTAAAGAGGGCTTACTCTCCTTCAAGGACCATCGTCCTCGGTATGGGCTACTGAAAGCCGTATAACCCTGCGGGAGGACAGGGATTTTGAGAAAAAGATCATAAATCTTGTGTGCCCCTCTTTAGCCTCCTCTCTGTGGTGATGCATTGGTATATCCCTCAGTTAGCTTAGCAGCCTCCCGGCCGTCAAACGCTCAATGTTCCCTATCCGCACCAGATGCTGCTGTTACCGTTGAGTTTCATCTTTGCTGCCTTCCTTGCTGCAGTCTTGTCCTTGTCCATCACAACCGTTGTTGCTGCTATTCTCCCATTGTTGCCATTTGCTGTTAAATACCATCTCTGCTCCCATCTGCCGCCCTTGTCACCACCTTGTAATCATTGTCTATCATTGCTCATTGCCATCCACCATTGAATGTTGTCGAACATCAAATGCCGCTGCCGCCACCATACAGTGACACAGTGACAGGGTGTGGGGTGGTATTTAACATTTGAATATGATGAAGATTGTGGTGGTGAAGGTGAGAGTGGTGGCAGCAGCAGGCGGAATATGGATGTCGGCACAAGCTGACACAAAACATCACTGCCAATTTTTGTGTCAGCAAAATGGTTGCCCCCATCAAGTCAAAATTGCAAAGAAATCTTAGGCTGAGGTACAATATTGTGCTGACTTGATGGCAAGTTATTTCACCTGAGGCTAGTATTGGAGTAGTCTTTGATCTCCTTATCCCCACCTTTTTATCTTAAATGAAAAAGGGAGAGCACCTAATAAATGTGGCCCAAATCTAATCGAATATCTATCATTATGAAACAGATAATCCACCATAGGTATAGCTGTAACTTAGCTCCCGTGCGAGCTTAAAACTTCACCACGACCGGCTCTCAAAAAAATTAACTCGTCGATAACTTACTGCATTCGAATCCAAATACGGGGATCATCGAGAGACTTCCACAATCGCAATAGCTAAAGTTCCTCCTTGGCATTGATATCGAGGAGCATTTGCTGGAGCAAAAAGATTCGGATGTCGAACCATGCCTTCAAATCTTCCTTCATACCACCCCCCTTCATTTTCGTCAACCTTTCAATTTCCTCCGCAAGCTCATCACCATCTCCGCCAAATTTCGTATTAGCTTTGTCTATGTACGCTTTCATTTTCTCGTCACAGTTTTCCAAAGTCTTGGGATTGCACTTCAATGCAATCACCTTTTCGCCCTGAATCTCTATCATTTCAATCGTGAATACCAAAGCTGAATCTCCGGGGATTTTAGGTGGCGATCCTCTTTCGCCATAGGCTAATTCGCTTGGTATATAAAGCTCCCACATGTCTCCCTCGACCATTAGCTGCATTGCTTCTGTCCACCTGCGATTTTTTATGTGTTTCTCTTCTTTAGGACGGAACATAGTGAATTCATCTATGGGAAATGAGAAAAAGAAAACACCTCACCCTTTGATGACTTGGTTCGGAGCAAAAGTCGTGGGAGAACCACGTGCGTAGGAAGAGTCAAATTCAGTACCGTCAATGAGAGTCCCGGCATAGTGGCACAGACAAGGAGCACCGATAGTCGGATGGAAGGCGCCCTCTCCCTTCCTCAAAATCTTGTAACGCAAACCGCTCGGGAGCGTTATCACATCGGCCAGTTTCGATTTCTCCTCCAGATATGCCGTGCCTGCCTGATCAGTTGCGGCGACTCCAAGAAGAATCATCGACAAGAAGGCGAGCAGGTGGCGGTGGAGGGATATGGCAAGGACCATTTTCAAGGTGGATCAAGGTGTTGCGATATGCTTCAAAACATGAGACAGCATAATGATGTTGTGATAAAACAATAACACGTGGAATTCGTTCTTAGGAATAGTACCTCATAAGACCTTGATTGTGCACTTCTCATAGAACACCCACCACTACATCATACCCCATACCCAATCCCCCGCATCCCGACGTTGACATGGTTTCTAGCGCAACTTGGCGAGCGATGGTGCTTTTGCCACTGGTATCTGCTTTTGTACCCCATATTGATCCGTCACTTTTATGTACACCAAAAATAAGTGGCTTTGGCACTGGATCATCCTCGGCTGTATTGTTATCATCCAAACAAGCAGAAAATCATTCGTCACATAATGGGAGCGGCATGAATTTCGATGATCAAACTAACTCAACCGAAAAATATACAGTAGCGCGTGCAGGAGGACGTCGTCTGAGAACTGATGCAAAGTCAAAGAGACGTGATGCCAACAGATTTTTTCCATTGATCCGGGACTTAGCCCTTCCACTTTGTTTACTGTCTGTGGTACTTAGATTTTTATTCGGCATGTTTGGTGGCAGTGCAGGCAACCCTGGCGTAGTCTATTATAGCCATAGTGTTTATCAATCCACCTCATATTCAAAAGATGGCAAAATTGAAAGGACAATGAGAGAGAGTTTTCAGTCAAACATTCCTGAATTAGTGGAACACGCAAAAGAATATACAAGAGAAGATTTCTGAGGATGAAATAGTTTCTCTATACTACTTCGCAAATGATGACTGGATGAGCTTGTTTCAAGAAAGTGATCTCATTTCTAGATAGAGTATTGTCTGTCAAAAGGGGCAGAAGGCAATTTGACACAACAAATTGGTTACTGCAATGCTGACTGTGTAGTTTTAAGTCCTCTATCAAATTACAGTTGCACAAAGCACATTGAATGAGTGGAACCTTCTCCTTCAACTATTCATGTACAGATGTGAGCGTTCTTCAATGTTTTCTTTTCACTTCTCAAATATGTCTTTCAGCCAACTCCGCGTAATTATTGCTTCTTTCGCACCAGCTTTGTTTGCAAGCCTCCCAAAACTCTCAATGTACAAGTACGTCAATATTGTATTGCTTTCTCTTTTCGAGGACAAAATCTTAACATTTAGAGATAAATGGCATAGGTATTTTGGTCACCAGACCAGGTGTCCGCCTCTCTTCATGTGATCAAACGTTAAACGTTACTTTTTAATATTACTTATGTTCTAAATTCTAAATCAAAATTTTTCATTACAACATACCAGACGATATTTTGTCTTTCTTTTCTGCCATGAAGTCAGAGCATCCGCACCAGGGCGATATAATGACCATATTGGTTATTCTTATCCATGAGGGATGCATTCAGGCCGGACTAGACCCAGTTTAATACATAAAACAATTCAAAACATCACAGCTAATGTCTTTTCTGCTGGGATTCGTGGATGGATTGGAACTTGGGTTGGAGCATGGTATTTCCTATGATTTGGAACTTGGGGTTTCACTGGAATCCCTGCTGGATCCGAACTTGGGATAGAGCAGAGATTGGAACTTGTGTCCAGGCCAGGTATCTCCAACGTGGTGGAACTCGGGGTGTTGCTGGGGTTCCCTTATGGAATGGAACTTGGGTCGGAGCAGGGATTGGAACCTGGGTCCAGGCTGGGTATCTCTGATGAATTGGAACTTGGGGTCTTGCTTTCCCGGATGGAATGGAATTTGGGTTCAAGCTGGGCATCTCTGATGGATTGGAACTCAGGGTGTCGCTGGAATTTGTGGATGGATGGAAGCATGGGTTCTCACTGGGCATCTCCAATGGATTGGAACTTGCTGGGGTCTTGCTGGGATTCACAAGTGAGTCAGTGGTAGGTGAAGCTGTCATTGTAAAGTCTGAAGTGGGAGGGTCCGTTGTTGGAGAGTCCGTGGTGGGAGAGTCCATGGTAGGAGAGTCTGTGGTGGGCGAGTCAGTGTTCAGAGAAACCATCATTGTTGAAGAGTCTGAAGTGGGAGGGTCCATTGTTGGAGAGTCTGAGGTAGGAGAGTCAAGGGCATCATCCTTGAGCTGCAATATTAGCTTAGTTCCGGGACCAACATTAGGATCAATATCCTTGTCAACCTCCTCCTCCTCCTTGGTTATCCTGTACGAGTTGTTTGCATTGGACATAAATTTAACTGTGACCCTATTGGCCATGGGGTATGTCAAGCAGGATTCAATCTCAAGTTGCCCGATGAGATTGATATTGCCTCCTGGCTTATTATGGCCCTCTCCCAATGCTTCTACAAATATTTTCATACTAGTACTTTTCCACCAACTTTGTAATCATAATCTATTCATGAAATGTTTTCACATTTTGTGTTATGATCAGTTTGGCATTGCCCATAGTCTCCAATTTTGTTCCAGTCAGCTATGTAGGGGATGTTGAACAACATATCCCTTCCAAATATTGCTGCGCCTGGGGAGGCTTTAAGTAC